>JAVJIF010004744.1:0-97500 GCA_038442645.1 Agave tequilana
GTGGCAAGGTAAACATGCAATCCTAGGGCTTTAAGGTAAGCAGTCATCTTAAAATTTCACGTCAATGTTGGAAACATCATACATGAGAGGGGCAAGATAGTCCATGAGTGAAAACTATATGTGTGCAAAGCAAATATAGATTAGCGAATGAGGATATCACTCCTAGGTGGTTAAACCGAATATCAGGAGTGCTAGCTCTGTGCTAGCTCTGGCACAAATTGAAAGTACACCTAGAGTGGGTGAATAAATGATGTAGAATTAAAACTAATTATTCAAACTAAAACTATTATGCTAACATACTAAGTGTATAACCAAGAGTGAGTCTGAATTCCCCGTGAAGGGCTCTGAAACTACTCCTCACGTTTCCTCTGAATTATGAGTTGAGGTGCTTTAATAGTTCTCTTGGTTGAACACAAGTATGGGCACACGAATAATATCTAGCATGTATATAAATATGAGCAAGTAATAACAATACAAGATATAAAGAGAGATTCAATCCCAGGGCTTTAAGGTAAGCACTTATCTTAAAATTTCACATGTCAATGTTGGAACATCATACATAAGAGGGGCAAGATAGTCCATGGTGAAAACTATATGTGTGCAAAGCAAATCTAGATTAGCGAATGAGGATATCACTCCTAGGTGGTTAAACCAAATATCAGGAGTGCTAGCTCTGATACCAATTGAAAGTACACCTAGAGGGGGTGAATAAATGATGTGGAATTAAAACTAATTATTCAAACTAAAACTATTATGCTAACATACTAAGTGTATAATCAAGAGTGAGTCTGAATTCCCCGTGAAGGGCTCTGAAACTACTCCTCACGATTCCTCTGAATTATAAGTTGAGGTGCTTTAATAGTTCTCTTGGTTGAACACAAGTGTGGGCACACAAATAATATCTAGCATGTATATAAATATGAGAAAGTAATAACAATACAAGATATAAAGAGAGATTCAAACGCAATATGTTTTGAGGTTCGAACCACTGCTCTACGTCTCCGCCTTCACACAAAAGAATTTCCACTATGTTCACACAGAACCTTCTACAAAGGACCTCCACCGAGGAATTATAATTACAATCGGGAGTACACAACTCCGCTCTCTTTCTCTTGTACACAAGAGGAAGGCACAAAGTCTAGCACAAAGCAAAGAGAAGAAATACAACTTAGTGATCCAATGATTACAAACACTCTTGGTGATCTCAAAGGATCACAAATAATTTTTTCACAATACAAAGATCCTAAAGATATATTTGAATTGAATAGCTCAAGTTTGTAAGAAATCAAAGTGTTTGGAAAAGAAATACAAAGAGAAAACACTTGAAAAAACTCTAGAAAAGGTATATAGAAATTTAGAGCAAGAAACTAGAATCCCAAAACTAGTTTTCTTTTGATTTTCCATAACATTGAATCAAAAATAAAGATAATATTTGAAGCTCGAAAACTTATTTAAAACACTTTAGAAAATGGGTAAGAAGGCACTAGAAAACTAGTAAACTTTCTCCTGAAAAATCTTAAAGAAAACAGCCCCAAAAACCTCATTGTATAGGGCTTTGGAAAATATAGCCATTGGGGTCAAAACCTGCCCAGAATGAGCTATCGGTCGACCGCCTGGTCGACTAGCCAACGGTCAGATTTTCGACCGTTTAAGCCGTCGGTCCACCACCTGATCGATCGCCGCAAAGGAAATTGCCTTGTTGGTCGACCACCGGTCGACCGTGCCAAACAAAAACCTCTGGTCTCTCAGTCGGTCGACCAACCATATAGGCAAGGCCTATGTGCATGTCTTGTGCACATCGATCGATCGAGCTCTAGTCTAGTCTAGTCGACCGGTCGATCGACCGTTAGAAAGCCAGGGACAGGGTTTTATAGGGTAAAAAAAGTGGTCTTTTAAATACCTATAAATTCTCATAAAATCACATAAAATTCCCAAAAATAAGTCATGTATATATTTGAAGTATAAATATGTGTGATCAAAAATTAACACATATTACAAACTATTTGAACTATTTTTGAGGTATGAAAATTAAGTCATAAACAAAAATGGTATTTTCTAAAAATGAACATCTAAGTGAAAAATTCATTTTTTCAAAACTTGTTAAAATACAAAAACAAGATATAGAAACACATTTTAAGAATAGTGTGTATAGATAGAATCCAATGCACATATAAATGATATATCTATGTTTTTAATATTAAATCCAAAATAAGTTTTAATAAAAATAAAACTTAAACACATGAATTAGATACACATCAAAATAAGTTTTTAGACAATATGAAACAATAATGTATATAGATGAAATCCAACATACATATAAACCATGTAAACTTCTTTGATGAACTCTATTCATGAAAACAAAGGATATATACTAGAAAATTCAAAACGGTTAAACCGAAACCATAAACTATTGAACTTGTATGTATGTGTATACTTTGTTGGATCGTTGAGATAAGGACTAATTGTGGAATTATCTCTTGTAGGCAATATAGATTTGAAATAACTCAAGTCAACACAAATCTAAACAAGAAGGATTAGCGTTAAGTAAATAAACAAAATAAATAACTTGCATGTAAAGGAAAACAAATCTCAGAATTGACAAACGCAAACAAAGAGATTTATCCTGGTTCGGTCCTTGTGACCTACATCCAGTCCCCAAGCCACCCGCTTGAGATTTTCCTTTAACCTTGATCTTGCCACCCAAAATCAATACAACATGTACACCACTTGTCGAATCTCCTTCTCCAAATGTGTACACCTTCTCTTCCACCAAGAGAACACCTTCTCTTCCACCAAGAGAATACCTTTTACCTTTGTACAACTGCCTCTTCAACAAGAAGCCTCCCGTGTACAATGGTCACCTTGTACAACTGCCTCTTCAACCAAGAAGCCTCCCGTGTACAATGAACACTTTGAGAATTACAACTCTTTTCCTATAGCCTTGATACTGAATGTGTATGTGGACAAGGTACAGTATAGGAAACAAACTTCAGAGGACTTCACAAATGGAATTTGGAATTTGGTGAAGACTGAAGTTAGGAAAACAGTTTTTCAGATTTGCAGATTTTGGCTTTTTTGAAAAACTGAGAAAAACTCTTGGTAAATGGCCTTTGCAATAATTTCCCTATTTATAGCTGAAGACTAGGGTTAGTTAGGGAGTTATTAGGTACAATTTGAATCAAAGGAACGTTGAAAACAGTTGCACAAAAGACCAGATAATGAAAACTGTCCAACAGTCAGAACTGCCTATTAGTCGACTTGCCCATGGAGTTAGTTGACTAACCTAGGCAAAATTCCTTCTATTAGTCGACTATGTTTAGCTAGTAGTCGACTAGGTCAGTGGCCGTTGGAAGAACAGTTTCAGAATAACTACTTCAAGTCGACTGCAACTACTTTATAGTCGACTTGACAAGGGATTAGTCAACTAGGGGATTTCTATAAGTCGACTAGAAAAATGAATTAGTCGACTAGGTTTACTGTTGGTCGACTAATTGATCAAACAGAGAGTTGGGTCAATATCTGGACACAGGATTAGTCGACTTGGGTTTCTGGTTAGTCGACTACATCAAGGATTAGTCGACTTGACTTATGTATAAGTCGACTAATGGACCAAAGAAGTGTTGGTTTGTGTCAAGGCTTTTACACTCTATTTCAACTTTACAAACCACACTTTATCAACTCTCCTTGGCACATCTTGATCATGTCAGACTCTTGATTCGTCATGTGTTAGAGCTCCAAATGAATTTGATCTTCACGAACGTCTTCATCGAAATAGGTTCCAACATTCTCCCCCTTTTTTGATGACGACGCTTTGTGTGCACAAGTCCTCCCCCTGCAGAAAATATGTTATCTTTTCCTCCCTTGCAGAAATGGGTTATAACAGATAGAGAAATATTTTGTTCTCCCCCTGCAACAAATATATTAGTATATATACATAGTTGATCTTATCAAATTTTTTATATGGTACCTGCAAGATAAACGTTAGTTGGTACCAAATATAAAAAATCATATCTAACCTTTAGGACTCCAAATCCATTTAGAATTTGATTTCCGCCTGTTAATATACACATAGTTGCAAGAATCACAAATATCATGAAATATATGCAATATATGTATTTTTATCATGAAAACTTAAATTTTAGGAATCCATATAAACTTACTTTCTTAGACTTTCTTTTTACAAAAGAACTATATGGATTACTATAACATGAAGATTTTGCAATAAATCCAATACCATGATTATCATGTGACAATTTTTGAAAAGATAATAAATCATTCAAATTTTCTTTTCCTTTATTAAACTTAGTCACATTATGCAAAAGATCTTCATATTTATTTTTGAAAACTAACATGTCTTTATCCAATATAGAAATCCTTTCATTCAAAGACTTAGTTTCCTTTTTCAGAAAAATGTTCTCTTTTATAAATTTCTCATTTTCAATTTTCAAAGATGATATGACTTTTTCAAACTCATCTTGTTGTTGAGAATTTATAGATGAACATTGTAATGCATAACATGAATTTTCCTGTAAAAGTTTCTCATTTTCTTTTAACAAAAATCTGTTTTTCAGTTTTTCATTTTTCAGATTCATAAATAACTCATTAAATGCATCAGAGAGTTCAGAAAACGATACCTCTTTATCTTCTATGGCCATGTAACATAAGTTAACATGTTCAGTGGATTCTTCTTCATCAGAAGATGAGGAATCACTATATTCTGAAGATGCTTCGTAGTTCTTCTTCTTTCTGAACTTCTTACTCTTGTACTTATCTTTCTTCTTGAGCAAAGGGCAATCCATCTTCATATGTCCTGGTTTATCACAATTAAAACACTTGAATTTATCTTGCTTAAGAAATTTCCTGAACTTCTTTGAGAGCATTGCCATCTCCTCTTCGTCATCATTGTCCGTGTCGGAAGATGCATGGAAGGCGAGTTCTTTCTTCTTTGAACGGTGTTGTCGTTCGTCCTTCTTCCTTTCTTCTAACTGCACTTCATAGCCATTAGATTACCGATTAGGTTTTCTAATGTCATAGTTGAGAGATTATTCGCCTCTTCAATGGCGGTTGTCTTCTTCTCCCATTCTGGTGTGAGTGCACGAAGGATCTTTCGAACTCTTTTGACTTGGGTGTAGTCCTTTCCAAGGAATGCAAGAGTATTGGTGATGTCGGTGAATCTTGTAACCATCTCGAATATGGTTTCATTCTCCTCATTTTGAATAACTCAAACCTGTGGACAAGAACAGATATTTTAGATTCCTTAACTTTATTAGTGTCGTGTGTTACCTAAAGAGTATGCCAATTGATGTGCAGAAGTTGCTGTTGACACTCGGTTGAACTCTTCTTTGGTATGGGCACAGAACAAGGCATTCATTGCTTTTGCATCAGGTTCGCGTTCTTCTTTTGATCTTCACTCCAAGCATTGTAGTTGGTTGTAGGCTTGGTGTACGATGCTTCTACGATGTTCCAAAGGTCGTAGTTGAGTGACTGCAAGTATATCTTCATTCTACACTTCCAATAGTTGTAGTTGGTTCCGTCAAATAGCGGTGGACGCTGTGTAGAATGTCCTTTTTTGAATGGGATGATGAGAACTCCGTTGCCATCCTTGTTGTTGACTTGTATCCGCCCAAATGTAGGAATTGGTATGGTTGTTTCCTGTTGATGAACTTGGCTCTCCCTTGCTCTGATACCAATTGTTGGATCAGAGCGTGTACGCCGGTTGTTGCCTTGAACCTTGATGTTGGTGTCGAGCTCTGATACCAATTGTTAGATCGTTGAGATAAGGACTAATTGCGGAATTATCTCTTGTAGGCAACTATAGATCTGAAATAACTCAAGTCAACACAAATCTAAACAAGAAGGATTAGCATTAAGTAAATAAACAAAATAAATAACTTGCATGTAAAGGAAAACAAATCTCAGAAATTGACAAACGCAAACAAAGAGATTTATCCTGGTTCGGTCCTTGTGACCTACATCCAGTCCCCAAGCCACCCGCTTGAGATTTTCCTTAACCTTGATCTTGCCACCAAAAATCAATACAACATGTACACTACTTGTCGAATCTCCTTCTCCAAATGTGTACACCTTCTCTTCCACCAAGAGAACACCTTCTCTTCCACCAAGAGAATACCTTTTACCTTTGTACAACTGCCTCTTCAACCAAGAAGCCTCCCGTGTACAATGGTCACTTGTACAACTGCCTCTTCAACCAAGAAGCCTCCCGTGTACAATGAACACTTTGAGAATTACAACTCTTTTCCTATAGCCTTGATACTGAATGTGTATGTGGACAAGGTACAGTATAGGAAACAAACTTCAGAGGACTTCACAAATGGAATTTGGAATTTGGTGAAGACTGAAGTTAGGAAAACAGTTTTTCAGATTTGCAGATTTTGGCTTTTTTGGAAAACTGAGAAAAACTCTTGGTAAATGGCCTTTGCAATAATTTCTCTATTTATAGCTGAAGACTAGGGTTAGTTAGGGAGTTATTAGGTGCAATTTGAATCAAAGGAACGTTGAAAACAGTTGCACAAAAGACTAGATAATGAAAACTGTCCAACAGTCAGAACTGCCTATTAGTCGACTTGCCCATGGAGTTAGTGACTAACCTAGGCAAAATTCCTTCTATTAGTCGACTATGTTTAGCTAGTAGTCGACTAGGTCAGTGGCCGTTGGAAGAACAGTTTCAGAATAACTACTTCAAGTCGACTGCAACTACTTTATAGTCGACTTGACAAGGGATTAGTCGACTAGGGGATTTCTATAAGTCGACTAGAAAAATGAATTAGTCGACTAGGTTTACTGTTGTCGACTAATTGATCAAACAGAGAGTTGGGTCAATATCTGGACACAGGATTAGTCGACTTGGGTTTCTGGTTAGTCGACTACATCAAGGATTAGTCGACTTGACTTATGTATAAGTCGACTAATGGACCAAAGAAGTGTTGGTTTGTGTCAAGGCTTTTACACTCTATTTCAACTTTACAAACCACACTTTATCAACTCTCCTTGGCACATCTTGATCATGTCGGACTCTTGATTCGTCATGTGTTAGAGCTCCAAATGAATTTGATCTTCACGAACGTCTCATCGAAATAGGTTCCAACATACTTGAGCATAACAAAACTAATCTATCCTTACACAAGATCTAAACAAAACTAAATAAACCTAAATCAAAGTCTTCTGGTCGATCTTCATCTCCAAGACGATTTGATCCAAACATGATTCAAATGAGCTTGACTCCATCTCGGGTACTAAATGCGATCTTGAAGCGCGAGCTCTTGAATCAACACACGTTAGCTTCCAAACTCGACTTTGAATTCTTTGTTAAAGCTAAACACCAATTAAGATCTTGATCAATAACTGAAATTATTTAAATACAAGATCATTAGTAACTTAACTTCATAATTTAGTCATCATCAAAACTAAGGTGAAGAGCCTTTGGGCTAACAATCTTGCCCTTTTGATGATGACAAAACTTATGAAATTATATATGTATTGGTTAAGGATAGGTTTCATAGAAGCTCCCCTTAACTCATGCATATAAAATAAACAAATAGATATTAATGTAAACTTAAATACCAATAAACATAATAAAAATATGCAATAAGAATCATAAAACACATGCATATGAATATGTATAAAACATATATATGCATAAACACAAATAAAACATACATATATAAACACTACATTTCTCTCCCCCTTTTGTCAATCATCAACAAAGAGAGGTGAGGAAAAATAAACAATACCAATAAAAACATATTTTTATATCAATTGAAAGAAAAATAATCTTTTACCAATTGATAGTGAAACAATCTTTTTAGCAATCGATACCAATAGAAAGAAACGATATCAATGAAAGTAAAAACCAAAATTTTTTTTAGGTAAACACTAAAATTATTTTGCAATATAGATACCAATTTGAGAATAATACCAATTGAAGATTATTGATACCAATATTGAAAATTTTAGCATTTTTCAAAACAAAATATTTTTCTTCATAAAGAGTGAGAGTAAGATATCAATTGAAAATAAACACCAATTGAAAGATAAATCAAGAATTTTTCTCCCCTTTATGAAATACCAATCAAAACAATGCATAAGCTTGTATAAAATACCAATTATCATTAAGAATATGAATCAAGCTTAACATGAAATCAATTTGTGCTTAAAAAAAATGTATAGTCATATTTTCTTTATAGCATAAGAAAACATCTATATGTATGTATGATCAGAGCAATATAATACCAATTGAAATATGATGCATATATATATATATATATATATATATATATATATATTATATATATATATATATATATATATATATATATATGAGTATACAAAAATGAAATATCATTGAAATCATGTATAACTCATAACATCCACCCTTATCATGCACAAGTTTAAAAAGGATATTCAATAAGAACATATAAGGCATGGTCGCCCAACCAACCGTCCTTTGAAGATAGGGTTTTTAAAAATTTGATTTGAAAATATTTTAACATATTTGAAAACTCTACCAATTAAAGAATACGAAACTAGTTTTAAGATAATTTTGAAAACTAGTACAAAATCCTTCAAGTAAGGAATAAAATCAATATATATATACCATAATATATGAAAATTACACGAGAATCGATACTCAAAAATTTACAAAGCACATATAGGCTCATGGATCAAAACTATGAGTAAACAAAAGATATATTAAGTGTGCAAGAGTCATGTAATAAACATAATCATGGAGATAAGATAATGAAGCTCAAATTAAAATTCCTTTATCATAAGCATGAAAATCATAAAAATTCAATTTTCATCAAAACTAAACAAACTTCAAGGTATATGTATATATTGTTAAAACTAATAGTACACAGACATATCCAAACATGAATTGAGGCCATAAATGAGTATATATCATATAAAGTAAGTGACTCAAGGATATGACATATATATCAAGTAGTTTTGAAAAAGTTTACATATACATGAAGCTAAACACAAAACATGTACAAAAATAAGGAATACAAGTGAAAATGTAAGAATCATCAAAATTAGGTTATACAAATACATGTAATGAGTACACAAGAGCAATGAAGCACCCAAACATAATAATCAAGTGTAGCTCACTACTTGTATAAGTATAAACACAAGTTTTAATGAAAATTACATTCAAACATGTATTCAAAACATGAAGCATAAAACATCAAAATATGATTGTGAAATCATTAGTGTAAATGCAAGTGATTTTAACACAAAAATAAACACAATAGCTAAACAATAATTGAAAACACAAACAAATATGAATCCATATGAACATGGGTGTATCTCAAATACTATACATAGATATCACAAGTCTAATAAACATTGTATTTACCATAATGAGCATTAAGACCATGACATGCTAAAAATCAACAATGAACAAATATGTAAACAAAAATAAAAAGTTAGAGATAGCTATCAAAACTAATTGAACTAGTCTTTAGGTCTCCATACCAAGGTGGTCCTTCTATCAAACTTTCCTTGAAAGTAATGCATCCATAAATATGATCTTTTAGATCAAAACACATTCACCATCAAGGCACCAATACTCTCACGTCTTGTGATAGACCACACCTACATCAAATGAAATAGGGGTAGATTTTGGTACCCACACTTTCTTGGGTCCATGGGGCTTGCACCTTTCCTAACCCAAACATGTTTTCTTGCAAAATTTAAATTATTTACTCTATTATAGAAAAATTTTGCAAGGTAGCCCGTACGTCCACAATGTATACAAGTATACACATTAGCATACATTGAATCATATATGTGAGCATGATAAACATGTGTATGCCTTGATTCGTGTGCATAAATATGTGGAGTATGTTTCTTCCGAAATATGGATTCCAGTCTAGTGTGGTTCATGGCACATTGGCTCAAAGTGGAGCCCAAACAATCAACACTCTTCTTTAACATACAAATATCATTATCAATACTTAAAGAAGAAATGGAGTAAGCAATATGTTTATCATAAGAAGATGAAGTAATTGAAGTAATAGAAGCATGGCAATCATGAGAGTCAAATCATTTTTCAAAGAAACCATTTTAAAAAAAATGCATTCTAATTCTTTAGAAATTAAAACAATTTTTTTTTAAAGACTCGTTCTCTTTTAAACAAAATCAAGTTTTGAAGACAAAACCTAATTTTTCTTCAAAATATGATCAAACTCATTTTTATTTTTAAAATCTCATTTTCTTTTAAATAAGAGCGAGTTGAGTTTTCAAGGAATCCCTTTCACTTGAAATCTCAACCTTCTCTTGCAAAATCAAATAAAGTTTTGAAAATAAAATTTTATTTTCTTCTTTTAATTCAAAACTTTTCAATTTCAAAAGTATATATTTCGAAAGCAAGTTTTCACAAAATATTAAAAGCTCTTCATTCAAAGCATGTTTATCCATACTATCATGATGATCATTAGAAGAGCTAACACTATCATCTAGATGAGTATCTGATTTTACCTCAAGGAAGTCATTCCCTTGGACAATGAAGCAAGCTTGGTAGGACTCATCTGCAATAGCCTCTTGTAGGTCACCTAGAGGGGGGTGAATAGGTGACAAACTAATTGAATGCAAACTAATATGGAATTAAAAACTATTTATACAAACTAAAACTATTAGGCTAACACACAAAGTATAATACAAGAGTATAACAAAATTTCTGGTGAAGGGCTTTGGACTATCTCCTTAAAATTCCTCTATATTAAGAGTTGAGGCGCCATTATGGCTCTCTTGGTTGAATACTAGTGTGAGCAACACAAGCAATCCTACGCGCACGTGCGCGCGCGGGTTGAATACTAGTGTGAGCAACACAAGCAATCCTACGCGCACGTGCGCACGTGCGCCCACACACACACATATACATACATACATACACACATATATACACACACATACATACACACACACATATATCAATGAAGTACAAGAAATATTAAGCATATAAAGATACAAAAAATTTAAGCAAGCAAGATATTAAACACAAGTGAGTAAAGAGAGAGATGAGCAATCGCAAACACGGGAGAATTGTTTTGAGCTTCGAGCCATTGCTCTACGTCCCCGCCTTCACCACTATGAATGATTTCCACTATAATCGATCTCATAAGATCACTCAGTACCACAACACCTACAACGAGCTCCCTCAAGAACTCTTGGACCCGCAAGTCCCTCACTTGTTCCCGCAAGAACAACACACATGAACTCGCAAGCTTGCCGAGGCCGCAACCTCTACAACTCCTCAAATACAAAGGGTGGAACACTTTCGATAACTTCTCTTGATCACAAAAAAAACCCTCTCACAACAAGGATCCTACGGGATGAATATAGCAATGGAAAGCTCAAGCTTGTGTGAGAAAAACTAGATAGATGTTGTGGTAGAAAACTCAAGAAATCTCTTTGAAAACTCAAGAAAAACACTCTTGATAAACACTCTTTTGATATAGATGTTTAGCCCAAAAACTTGTTGAAAACTTCTGTTGGAGATGGGAAAATGGCACTTGAAAACTCTACAAAAATCTTGCCTAAAACAAGCCAAAATATCCCTTATTTATAGGGGATAAAAAACTAGCCATTATGCCTCAAAATCTGGCCAGAATGGCCTGTCGGTCGACTGCCCGGTCGAGTGACCAACGGTCAAATTTCTGACCATTGGAGTCTGCCGGTCGATCGGGCGGTCGATCGATCTCAGACCCAGTCTGTGCAATAAGTCAACTTTGAGCACAGTTTTGAGGCTTAACCCGTACGAATTTGGAAATAAGTATATAATCAATTTGTAGATATTGAAGTCTTCTTTCTAATACAACTTAAATCAAATCAATAGAATTTCGGTTATCAATAAAATACTAAAAGGTGTCAAACTAAAAACTTTTTTCAGAACAAGAACAGACTTCAACCAATATTTGATATCTTTTAACATTTGAATCAAAAAATGATTATTGAATAAGAAATGTACCCTTTAAAGTTATCTTTGAAATTCAATTTAAATCATATTGATTAAATATAAGAATAC
This sequence comes from Agave tequilana, assembly GCA_038442645.1. Lineage (NCBI taxonomy): Eukaryota > Viridiplantae > Streptophyta > Magnoliopsida > Asparagales > Asparagaceae > Agave > Agave tequilana. Next base: position 12,044 of record JAVJIF010004744.1, read on the forward strand.
AAAGTTAAAGCCAGAAAACTATAAAGATATGGAGCAGATCAGCAGAACGGTCGGCCGCCCGGTGACCGAGAAAACCCGAGAGCTTTACAAACTCAATCGGTCGACCGGTCCGTCGGTCGATCTCTACTGTGATCGACCAGTCGGTCAACCGATCTCAAGTCATATGGGCTTGTATACGTCTTGTGCACGTCGGTCGACCGCCAGCAGCCAAAAAAACACTTTTAATAACTTTTTAAAATACATCTTAAATTTCATAAAATCTCCATAAAATTCACAAAAATAAGTTAATTAAAATACTTTGAAGTACAAATATGTGTGATCAAAAATCAACACATATTACAAACATGTGAACTATTTTTGAGGCATAGAATTTAAAGCTTAAAACAAAAACCGTATTTTTGAAAACCAAACTTTTGTGTGTGTGTGTATGAGCTTGAGCATTCCACAACAAATCTATATTTTATATTTTATCTAAAATAAAATCTTAAGATTTACAAATATGACACAAGTCTTGAAAATTTTCTCTTGAAAAACTTCTTCTCCATCTTGACTTGTGATTAGTCTCTAAAACTGCATATTTCATACCACATCTTCATATTTATTTGATATTAAATTTTACTAATAATATTTCTCTTGTATGTTTCTAGGTCCATGGTGTGCAATAAAGAAGAAGACCCTAAATCACCATTTAATGGGTACTTAAAGGCCTATAATATAGCCATTGACTTTAGAGAGCAGTTTCGTCAAAACCAGGGGCCCAAAACTAAAAACCGGAACATACAGCTGACAGGGGGACAAACGAGCTGCGCGCTACAGGCGGCGCTGCGCACGCCTGCTTTTGGGCTAGAGGTTATCCCCCTGGCCCCCGTTCCCCTGGTGTCTATAAATACCCCCTGGGGTTCTAAAGATGAAGAAATCCAGAGAGTAGTAGTGTAGCTTTTTTTTCATGTTATAGTTTAGGGTAGTTTAGGTTAGTTCTTCTTCTTCTTCCTCTTTGTATTTTTTATTTCTTTTAGATCTTATAATAGGAGAGAGAGAGTGATACATGGTTGGAAAGTAAGAGCGCTTGTAATAGAAGGTGACAAGTTATGAAAGGTTTTCTTTTTACCTCTCTTTGTTTTCTCTCTAACTCCTTTTACATATTTAGCTAATTTTCTCTCATGGCAACTAACTACTAACCACTTACTTACTAACTTCTTACTTGATAATTCACATGAATCTAATAGCCTCTACTTGGCCTTGCTCTTGCAAGAGCCATTGATGGCTCATGATGATCGATCTAACACTCTAACATCCTAACTCTCTAACAAGCTAACATTACTTTACTCCATGCTTACTCTTATTTAGTTTTGATGGTTTAAGTGTAGCTTTAACTTATTTTGTTGAGTTTGGATGTGAAAGTTATCGTATAGGTCATGCTTTGAAACGCTCTTGAACCAAGGACTAGTGATGGCCAAGGATACATGTGAGGCAACTATCATTAAGAAGTTAGCATGGTTCGTGGAACCATTAGTAGTTAGTAGCCATGGGTTTTCTTTCTTTTTCACTTTATTTTAGAAATACTATCAAAAATTACAAATATATTCTTTTCTTTTTTTCCCACTTCTTTGTTTTCACAGTACTTCTCTTTTCATTCTTTGTTTTCTTTTTTTATTCATTAAAATATTGAAGAACTTTTAACATACACGTGAACATACCGTGTAAGCTTCTATCACCTCACGTCCTTATGGATTTGACTCATTTTAGCCTCTATGCTATAACGGAAGTATCGAGCAAGCCAAAGCACATACACTTTAAATATCGATTTCAAAACATACACTTTTTATGTGTGGTTATCCCCCGATCAAATTTTGTCGCCGTTGCCGGGGATGGGAACGGTTTGATTTCACATTTTTGTTAACTGTTCTTTGTTTTTGGTGTGCAGGTCAAATTTTTTTAGCATTGCAGAAGTCCACACTTGCTTTTGTGTGGTTGGCTAAATTCTTGTATATTCTTATACTCTGCTGCTAATTTTTGTTTATATTACATGTACACTGTAATAATTAAGAACTAAAATACAGTAATTGGATGCTTTAAAATGGTTTAGGCATTTGCATCTAGGCACGTGTCAATTTCAATTCCAACATACTGTATTTTGTTCTTGTGTTGTTGTGATTTTGACGGAGGTGTACATATTGCATAGCATATAGTTAGGACAAACACGTGGGTGATTTACTCTCTTTGTGTATTCATTCTCATCTATATTGCACACTTGCACGGACTAAACTTAGGGGCAAAACCCAATTCAATATAAGGTAGGGAAGTCATTACCCTCCCTTAGCTCAAAAATCACTTCCCCACTTACACAACCCAAGACTTAATAAAACTTGCTAGACGTTGGCCCCTAGAGACATCTTGAACTCATTTAGGAGATTGACCTAAGGGGGTAGTTTTTAGAAGTTGACTCTTATCAAATCGGTGTCTAAGGTTGGGGATTGAGAGGCGAAAGCTCGAAGAACAGTTATTTGGCATAATTAGGCCCATTGCTCTGGCACGGATATCTCCCACTGAAGTTGCCCCTACCTGACCGATTAACTCGTGGTCAGATTCTGACAATATACTCCCCGTGGACAGTCTAACCAGTTTGGAGTCGTCTAGGTCTAAGTCAACCTTAGCATAGGCTTGTTTTCTTTTTCTTTGTTTGTTTGTTTGTTTATTTGTTTTCTTTTTTGTAAATTGTGATATGGATTTCAACAATAACAATTTTTTCCATTCAAATATGAATCCATATTTCACCCCAACCTCATTTGACTCGGATAATTCCGACCCGGCTGTGTATAACATGAACCAACCTTATATGCCGAATTAGGATTATCTGACTCAATATGTGCCCAGTCTCAATACTATGAACAAGACTGGAATAATCATCACCCCTCTTCACCGAGTCAATGGGGATACAACTCCCCGAGTTTTACGGTCAACCACCTTACCAACATCCAGCTTCATATACTCCCTCCCCGAACAACCATTAGAAGAACCAATTGACTGGGAAAAGATCATGGAAGCCTTAGAGGATCTCGAGCGATGAATTCAAAATCTAGAGGACTCGAAATCCCATCAAAGTTTTCAAATCCAAGATCCTTAATCTATTTTCTATGTCCCACAGCAAGAAGAACATACAGACTTAAAAAAGAGTACAGGATCCATGATTCAGTTCCAAAGCGATCATTTTAATATGATAGAAGCTAGACTTAGTCGATTGAAAAACATGTGTAGGAATAAGGAAACTCTCCCTACCCAATCTTTGACTATTGCTAATACTTCTAATCATATTGATGAAAACCAAAAATCATGGAATCTTGAAGACTTTGACCAAGATTCAATTTCACCACAGAACCTTGAACTTGACCAATATCAACCCATTGACAAATTGGCAAGTTTTTATTTCAATAAAATTGAACTTGAATATGAATGTAAACCCGACCCACAACTTTGTGATTCAATTCTAATTTTGAATCTATATTGACTTCGGCATCCTTACCCAAGTTGGACCCATTGCCCGAGCCAACATTAATTCCTGTGTCCATGGATTTTGAGATTGAACCGCTTCTTTTGGATTGTCACACTTCATTGAAGGGAATAGAATGTGAAGTTAAATCTTTGATTTGGACTCAACTCTTGAACCAAAACCGACTCTCGAACCCAATGTTATTTTTCATGAGTTAGTATTGGTTCCCGAACTTTTCATTTCAAAGACCAAATCATCCATTCTATAAAACCACATTCTATTGTTGGCCCAAGGTATTGACCAGAAAGATTCAGTGATGATCTTCCAAAATTGGTCATATAAAGGGAATAATTTTTATGATAGGATCTTGCATGATCCTATTAAAATTGGGGATTGTGAATATGTTAATAAAAAAGAGGTCAATAAGGTAGATTCTATGAGCCACCATATTATCTTGAGTGGGTAGCAACACTTGCCCCAATCAGACCACCACTGGAACCACCACCATGAGGTAATTTTCCTTCCCTCTCCAGTTGTTTCATGTATATACACATTCACGATACATTGAGGACAATGCATGAGATATGTGTGGGGGGGGGGGGGGTTACTAACGTAGGTTAGTTTTATATTTTCTTTCTTTTACACTTCTTTTTAGGAGATTTTTAAAATTTCTTGTGTATAACAACTCTTTTCTTTTCTTTTTACAAAACTTTTTGAAACAAGATAAATAGTTTTGATTTAGTTTTAAGAAAATTAAGATTATCTTAGGAATTAGGAAGACCTAAAATTATGAAATTATAAACTAAGTCAAAATAATAGATCTTGTTTAAATTTTAGGATAAGAAAGTAAGATTGGAAAGATAATTTGATCTTGAATTTTTTGCCTTACATTTATGCACTTCACAGTTACATAATTTTGGGATTGAAACAAAGACTAAAAATGTCATAAAAAATATATATATAAAAGCAAAAAAAATTAAAATGATAAAACCACTTATTGAAGTTGGGTAATTATGCCTTAGGAAGCATGATTATTCAGACCTAAGACGATGGACAAAAAAAATAAAATAATCCCCTTTAGTTTTGTGGCCTTATTTACTCGAGTCCTTAAGTCTGAGGGCTGTTTTCTCATTTGGTGCCCTATGATCATCTGGTTTAGGAGTCACGGCTAAATGCTCACTACCCGGATATATAAGAAAGCCTAAGAAAACTAAGAAAAGAAAAAATATTAAATAAATGGCATGAAAGATAGAGTCAATATCCCAAAACTTTTCATAGTTCACAAAGTACATATTTTTCTAAGAGTTTTATGAAAGATTAAAGAATCAATTCAATTTTAAATTCTTACATTTAATTTATAACAAGATTTTACATTTCGACTTAGTTTAAGGAAGAATATTTTCTGGTTAACCTATGACCTTGAATCACTTATATTTTTGTAAAAATATTTTAATACTTTTCTCTATTTCAAAATGCGCTTTCAAAATACTAACATATGATTTCTTTTGTTATGAATTTTGTGAGTGTAATCCGCTGAAAACCCTCAGGAGACAAAACTCCTCCTCTAGGGGAAACCAAGAGGTTTGACAGCTTGTAGCAAATACTCAGTGCAATCGCGTCACCTGCGAAAGTGGTGTAATAATTTCTTAATTTATTTTGTTTTGCTCGGGACAAGCAAAAGATAAGTGTGGGGGTGTGATTAGTCTCTAAAACTGCATATTTCATACCACATCTTCACATTTATTTAATATTAAATCTGCTAATAATATCTCTCTTGTATGTTTCTAGGTCCATGGTGTGCAATGAAGAAGAAGACCCTAAATCACCATTTAATGGGTGATTAAAGGCCTATAATATAGCCATTGACTTTGGAGAGCAGTTTCGTCAAAACCAGGGGCCCAAAACTAGAAACCGGAACATACAGCTGACAGGGGGACAAACGAGCGGCACGCAACAGGCGGCGCTGCGTGCACCGCTCTGGTACAGCCGCGACCGCGCCCGCATTTTGGGCCAGAGGTTATCCCCCTAGCCCCCATTCCCCTGGTGTCTATAAATACACCCTGGGGTTCTGAAGATGAAGAAATTTAGAGAGTAGTAGTGTAGTTTTCTTTTCATGTTGTAGTTTAGCATAGTTTAGGTTAGTTCTTCTTCTTCCTCTTTGTATTTTTCATTTCTTTTAGATCTTTTAATAGGAGAGAGAGTGATACATGATTGAAAAGTAAGAGTGCTTATAATAGAAGGTGACAAGATATGAAAGGTTCTCTCTTTACCTCTCTTTGTTTTCTCTCTAATTCCTTTTACATGTTTAGCTAATTTTCTCTCATGGCAACTAACTACTAACCACTAACTTGCTAACTTCTTACTTGATAATCCACATGAATCTAATAGCCTCTACTTGGCCTTGCTCTTGCAAGAGCCATTGATGGCTCAAGATGATAGATCTAACACTCTAACATCCTAACTCTCTAACAAGCTAACATTACTTTACTCCATGCTTACTCTTGTTTAGTTTTGATTGGTTTAAGTGTAGATTGAACTTGTTTTGTTGAGTTTGGATGTGAAAGTTATCATATGGGTCATGTTTTGAAACGCTCTTGAACCAAGGACTAGTGATGGCCAAGGATACATGTGAGGCAACTATCACTAAGAGGTGAGCATAGTTAGTGGAGCCATTAGTAGTTAGTAGGAATGAGTTTTCTTTCTTTTTCATTTTATTTTAGAAATACTATCAAAAATCACAATATATTCTTTTCTATGTTTCCCACTTCTTTGTTTTCATCGTACTTCTCTTTTCATTCTTTGTTTTCTTTTTCTTTTGATTCTTTAAAATATTGAAGAACTTTTAACACACACGTGAACATACCGTGTAAGCTTCTATCGCCTCCCGTCCTTATGGATTCGACTCATTTTAGCCTCTATGCTATAACGGAAGTATCGAGGAAGTCAAAACGCACACACACTTTAAATATCGATTTCAAAACATACACTTTTTGTGCGCGGTTATCCCCCGATCAGCTTGGTCTAAACTTGATCCATGAGCTAGACTCCTCTTTGAGTGCTTGATGTGATCTTGAAGCGCGAGCTCTTTAATCAACACGTGCTACCTTCAAAACTTGACTTCAAATCTTTCATTGAAGCTAAACACTGATCGGTCACATATATTGCACATATATTGTCACATTCTCATACTTATTATATTTTAATCCTAATTATTGTCTAATATATGCAAGCCCATTGCTAAAGGAAAGGAAAGAGAAACAAGCCCAAAGTCCATCAAAATTCTGATTTAATTCAGAATTAATTCGAAATCAGAAAATCAGGGTAGATCAGAGCAAATCAGATCGGTTGAAAATCAGTTAGAATAATTCTCTACAAATCAATTTGTTAAAGCCAAAGATCAAATGCCGTTTCGTCAAATTCAGGAGCTGAAATGGGAAATCCAAAACTAGATAAAGTCATATTATGAAACGAGAAGCTGTACCCCCTGTGGCCACACCCTGTCAGCGGAAACGCAGCCAAAGTCGCATTTCTGCGGCTTGTTGGAGTCTGCTGGGGGAGCGTTTGCTCCCCTATCTTCGTACACCCCTCCCCGTTGGGTTTTTGCCTATAAATAGTGGGTTCTCAGAGCGTACAGGGAGCGACCATGCAGAGATAGAATTTAGGCCAATTTTTCATTCTTTTTAGTGTAGGTTTTTATTTTCTTTTTATGTAATTTTTGTTTCTTTGTAAGTATAAGTTAGACTGAGATTCATGTAAGTAAGAGAGATACTTATGTTGAGAGTGACACCGATGTAAACTCCTCCTTTCTTTCATCGTTTCTACAAGTAATCAAAGCTAACATCTTATGCTTTTGTTGTTTATATATTCTTCTTCTATTTCTACTTTTCCTCTTTTGGGTTTTGATGAATGTCCAAGTGAACCTAGAAGCATCAGTATAGCCATATTTGTGTGAGTGCCACCGATATTTCATGATGATGTTCTCCTCCTCAAAATTCTATATCATTTTTCGTCTTGATGATGTAATGCGAATAGGGACTGAGTTCGATCTTATGGGTTATGCGTTGATTACCTTTGAAGCAAGATAAAACATGCAAGGTTTCCAAGTAAGTCATTAACCAGAGGAGGTAAGTTTTTCTTTTAGGTTTATTTTTCGTTCTTTTAATTTTTTTAGTTTCGATTACCAACACCACAATCTTCTAACTATTTTATCACTATTTTCAATTTCTTTGTATATATCATTTTCTATTTTTTCCACCTTCTCAATCTACCACCTTCTTCCTAACTTAACTATAACTCCATTTTTATCTTTTCTTTTAAAGAACTAAAAGAAGATCTTTAACCATTGAATGTAACTTAAAAGAGAACTTGCTAAAAAAGTTTCCATCGCTAGTCCCTCCTTGTGGATCACGTTCCGCATAGCCACTTGCTATTACGGTAGTATTGAGTATTTGCACTCTTTATTCTAAGTTCTGAAATTCTATATTCTTATGTGCAGGAAAAACCTCAATCAAACACTGACTAAGACCTTGATCAAATCTCTGAAACTAAATAAGCACAAGATCATTAGTACTATAACTACATGAGTTAATCATCAATAAAACTAGAGTGATGGACCTTTAGGCCAACGGTCTCCCCTTTTTGATGATGACAAAACTCATGGAGTTATATGTATATGGATTAAAGATAAGCTTCATAGAAGCTCTCCCTTAACTCATGCATAGCAAAAACAATAAGGATATTCAATATAAGCTCATAAACAAAATAATCATATATGCATAAACAACAAATATCAACCATGCATATATAAATTCTCTAAATTCTTCTCCCTCTTTTTGTCAATTCATAAACAAAAGGGTGAAGATAAACAAACAATATAAATGTATATGCAACATACATTCATGAAGAGGAGAGACGTTAAGTTAGCTCCCCCTGCATACATGCATTACATGGAGAAGGAATGACTAAACCCTAACCCACATAAGCATAATATACAATATATAGGTAGAGATATTAAGCTCCCTTACACAGGTGTACCACATAAGGAAGAGAGGTTAAGCTCTACTATGTGTGTAATATACTCAACATGAATATATATATAGAGGAGATGTTAAGCTTCCCTTGCATACAGGCAATACATATCAACAAATTTTGAAACCACTTTTAAAACAAATTTTTGAAATTTTTGAAGTCAACAAAATGAATTATGATACCAATGAAATCAAATAGTAGTTAACAAAAATAAATGTTGGTACCACTTGAAGAGAATTTTTTTTTAAGATACCAATAATAGATTTTGATACCAATTGAAGGTGAAGCATGAAGTACATTTTGATACCAAATAAATACCAAATTGAAATCAATGCATAAGCTTGTAAAGATATCAATTAACATTTAAGATAAAAGCAAGCTTAATATAAACATGATTTGTGCTTTAAAATGTATGGACATGTAAAATAAGTACAATCAAAATCATATATATGTATGTATGAAAATATCACTTGAGATTTGAATCATACATATATAGTAAACTAGTACAGTATATAAAATGAATAGATCATGAAAATTATGTGGATAACTCATAACAATCATGCACAAGATAAAAAGATATTCAATAAGGTACACAAGGCATGGTCGTCTAACCAACCGCCCTTAAGTTGGTAGGGATTTTCAAAAATAAGAGTTTGAAAATAATTTGACATGTTTGAAAACTCTACCAATTTAAGAATCAAGAAACTAGTTTAAAATAATTTTTGAAAAACTATTTAAAAATCCTTAAAAATGAAACCAATCATATATATCTCATGAAACATGTGTATTATATAAAAATTAACACTCAAGATTTATAAAGCTCATATAAAGCTCATGAAAATAAAATCATAAGTAAACAAAAAGATGTGAGTGCACAAGAATTATGCAAATGACATATTCATGAAAATAAACATTAAGGCTCAAAACATAACTTATATAAATTTTTTTCTCAAAAACATGATATATCACATAGTTATGCACGAATCATCAAAACTAGGACATGCAATGTACAATCAAATAAATAATTGAGCACGTGAGAGAATTAGAGCGTGTAAAGCATGTATCTAAAAAATTATACATGTATAACACAAGTTTTAATAGAATATGTATATGAACATGATATAGGCATTTAAATCCATTTGAAAAGTTTTTCAAAAATACATGCATAGCTAGACAACCAATCAACTCATTTATAAGTATAAAACAACATAGAATAGAGTCTAGATCACTACACTAGCATATAAGCATTAAAATCAATTAAAATATATTTAAAGTTGAGGAGTTACCAAAAATCGTGTAGCCAATTCATTTCTCCAAAATATGAGATGGTCCTCCCACCATACTTTTTTGATAGCGACGCATCAAATGGGCATGTCCATCAAGCTCCAGGTGCATCCACCACCAAGGCACCAAACTCTCACGTTTTGTAAGAGCTCACACCTACATCAAACACAAGAGGTGAGAATTTTGGTACCCATATCTTTTTGGGTCCATGAGGGTTAGAAATATTGGGAATCCAAACATTGTTATTTGCAAAATTTAAAGAATTTAGTCTATCAAAATAAAATTTTGCAAGATGGCCTTTACGGTCACAATGTGTACATGTGTACACTCTTGCATACATATGAAAATGAGTGTGATCATGGTGTACATGAGGTGTATACCGTGTAGGATGTGCATGCATATGTGAAATTTATTTCTTGCAAAACATAAATTCCAATTTATTATGTTTAAATGCACATTGGCTCAAAGTGGAACCCAAACAATCAATTCTATTTTTTAAAACATTAATCTCATTTTTGTCAATAAGAGGTGATGAAATAGTAACATGAGAAATACCATTCTGTTTCTTTTTAGAAATATTTTCCTTTTCTTTTAAAATATTTTTCTTTTTCAAAGAGTTATTTTCATTTAAAATAATTTCTTTTTCTTTTTCCATCAAAATAATTTTCTTTCTAAAAGATTCATTTTCTTTCGAAACACATTCAAATTTATTTTTAAAAGAATCCTTTTCTTTTAATAAAGAAGTGTTTTCCTTCTTCAACCTATTATCTCAATTTTTAATAAATCATATTTTTCTAGAAGTTTTTGACAAAAAGATGCAAGCTCATCATAAGGCATATCAATATCTTCTTCTACCTCGGATTTGGAATTTACCTCAAGGGGGTCATCCTCTTAGACCATGTAGCACATGTTGGAAGTAGCACTTCCATCATTCGAGTTACTCCCCATATAATATTGCTTTAGTTCACCAAGTGAGATAAGAGTGTTCCATTTATAAAAGCCGAATCAAAGTTAGAAACCCTAGATAAATATTCATCATTTAGGGTTAGCTTTAAAGCATGAATGGCTTTAGTATTAACCTCTAGATGCTTGCCATTAACAAAATATGAATCTTAATGATGGCAAGATAAACAAGAATACCTAAGGCCATAAGATACATAAGCATCTTAACTTTTCAATTTTGAAAGTACAAATATTGTGATTAGCTAAAATAAGGATCTTTAACTCAAGATTGTTAGACCCAAATCAAGAGCACCAAGCTCTGATACCAATTGTAGGCCACCTAGAGGGGGGTGAATATAGGTGACAAGCTAATCAAATGCAAACTAATGTGGAATTAAAAACTATTTATGCAAACTAAAATTATTAGGCTAACATACAAAGTATAACACAAGAGTGTAGCCGAATTTTCGGTGAAGGGCTATGATCGACAAAAAGCAAACACAAAAATAGGTAAAGGAATGTGGGTCGATATTACTGCTTTTGCGATTCTTCCATAGTAGTAAAGTGGCTCTACGAGTCGTATCCATAAGGAGGAAGAGCGATGAAAGCTTGATGCGGCTTCATTGTTCAAGAAAAGAGAAAGTTCTTTGTTTCAAATAAAGAATTTGAAAATGAAAACAAGTTGGTTTCAAAGATTGTTTTAAAATGATTTGGTGGTTTGTAAAAGTGATTTTTCTAGATGGTAAAAACGCATGGCTAACTTTCTACTAAGTGCTCCTACTAATCTCTAACTTCTTGAAGATATAGCCTCACGATGGATCATAGGCAAGCATAACTCTTATGCATAGGAACTATTCACGTGAAAATCGAGTGAACGTTCTTCCTTTAACTTAGCTTTACATGGCAAAAACTCGGACATTCCCTTATCAAAATCCAATAGAAGGCGAGAATAAGGGAAGACACAAGTGCACTAATGGTATCGGCAAAGTTAAAAGGAAAATCTCTACTTACAAAAACAAGCAAAGTTTATAGATCATCAAAAACTCGTTAAGCATGAAATATAAGAGAGCTAATACTTGTAGGTAAATTAGAGTTAAAACCCTCGTCTTAAGATGTCATAACTCTCGTTTGCACAAGGCTTGTTTGACACTATTGACTCATTTGGGTTATCAATCAAGTTGTTAGAGATTAGTGGGTTAGTAATTAGTTAGCCATGCAATGAAAGAGTTAGTTAGACATGGTAGTAAACAAAACAACAAGAGTTAAGTGATAAAGAGAAAAGGAGTTACACAACAACAAGTAAGTAAAAGCAATGGGAAAACACCAAATAATTGGAAAAAGAAAGTGAAGTAGTTACTTGTATTAGATTGCCACCTTCAAATACAACTTTTGCACACTCTCTCTCTTTTACTCTAATGGCTAAATTAAAAATAGAAGAAGAAGGAAACTACAACAACTACAACTCTTAGAACAAGATAATAACAACTCCTAAACTCTGGATCTCCCCCTCCTCAGAACCCCAGGGGGGTTTTTATAGGCAACAGGGGAAGGGGCCAGGGGACAACCCCTACGCGGCCTGGGCCGAGTTTCCGCGGCCCTGCTAGGGCGGCGCGCGCCGGCCGCCTGCTGCGTCTGGTCTTGTATGTCCCCTATCAGGTGAATTTTTTGGTTTCTGGATTTGATGCCCTGGGCTGACAAAATCTCCTCTCTAAGTTCAATGGCTACTTGGTAGGCCTTTAATCACCCATGGTAATTTAGGGTCTTCTTCTTCATTTGCACACCATGGACCTAGGATCAAGCAAGCAAAACTTTATTAGTAGAATTTTATATCAAATAAATATGCAGATGTGATAAAAATTATGCAAAATTAGAGACTAATCACACCCGCACACTTATCTTTTTGCTCGTCCCGAGCAAAATATAAACAGGAGAATTATTACACCACTTTCGCAGGTGACGCGATTGCATTGAGCATGTGCAACAAGCCTTTGAACCTCTAGGTTTCCCCTAGAGGAGTGTTATCTTCTGAGGGTTTTCAGCAGATTGCACCCACAAAATCTAATAAATGAAAAATGTTAGTTGTAAGCAAAACCTCTTTCAAGAAAAAAAAACTTTCAATCATCTAAGTAAAAATGACTGAATGATATGAGAATTAGGTTTAACTCTCAGAAGTCCTATACTTTAGCCTTCATAAAAGAAGAAATTATGGTTTTTCTTTAAATTTAGAAAGGATCTTTTACTTCTAACTCATTCTGTTATTCTACTTTAGATAGATATACATAATGTGTAAGTTTGTTGCGTTTGGGATTTTTCAACTCAACTTTAAATATCATTTAATTTTATTAATATTCATCTATTATTCTTGATTTCATTAGGCTTTCTACTTTACTCATGTAACACATATCAAACCGATGACTCCCAAACCAGAAGGTTTTAGGGCTCCAGGTGGAAAAACACCCCTCAGGTTAAATATGCAAGTAGAGTAGGCCACGAAATCAAGATTTACTTATATATATATATATATATTTATTGTTGTTTTTTTTTTGGCATGAGTAATCATGCTTCAAGAGGCACAATTATCCAATATTTTTTTTCAGAGTTATATCTCTAAATCTCAAGCATTTGTGTGTGGTTTATGCATATTCTACTAAGGCTAAATAAAAGGTGTAAGTTATTTTCCTTATCCCTCCCAACTCTTAGTCAAACCAATATTTCATTTTTATTTAGGTTAAAATAAAGATTCCTTAATAAGATTCTCTTAATTCCTACAACCTTTTGGTATTTTATAAAGAGTACGAAAATTCTTTTTTCATTCTGGAAATTTTTATTTTTATTATTATTTTTTAGTAAAAAGAAAAAGTAAAAGTAAAAGTGTTAGCACCCCCCCACACCTATCTAATGCATTGTTCTCAATGAATGTCAGGTAAATGCAAATGCAATAAATATGGTGAAGAAATGATGTTGCCGCCTTCGTCGACTCAGGCCGACCAAGTGCGAATAGGCGAAAGAAATGTCCAAAAATATATAGAAGGGGTAAGCATATAAACAATAAGTAAAGTATTTATTTTTTATTTATTTTTTAAATTATTATATATATATTTTTTGTTGCAGTGTTGATGGCTGTGGTTAGGTGTATGACGGGGCAAAAAGAGTCAGCACACTACCAGCCAGTGATGCAGGCTCAGTGGACTTAAGAAGGGCTTTAGTCTTTGCCCATTCACTTTAAATTTCGTGTTGTTCGTAGGATCGACAATAATCACAGCACCGCATGAGAAAATGATGCGCACAATGAACGGTCCAGACCAATGAGTCTTCAGCTTCCCCGCGAAAATATGAAGCCTAGAGTTATACAGTAGAATCTTATCTCCCGGGGCAAAGTTTTTTTCGGTTTATGAACTGATCATGAAAAAGTTTAGCCCTGCTTTTGGTGATCCGAGCATTCTCATAGGCTTCATTCCTATCTCCTCTAATTCTGAGATCTGCAGTCTTCTTAGCTCACCGACCTTACTCTGATCAAAATTGAGTTGCTTAATGACCCATAGGGCATGGTGTTCTAATTCTACTGGCAGATGACAGGCTTTTCCGCATATGATTCTATAAGGAGACATCTGCAGGACTGTCTTAAAAGCAGTGCGGTAAGCCCACGATGCATCGTTGAGTTTGACCGACCAATCCTTTCAGTTTTGTCCGACAGTCTTTTCCAAAATGAGCTTGATCTGTCGATTGGTGACTTCGACCTGCCCATTTGTCTGGGGATGATACGGAGTAGATAACTTGTGATAGATGAAATATTTTCGCATCAGAGTTTCAAAAACTCTATTGCAGAAATACGATCCATTATCACTAATTATTGCTCTGAGGGTGCCAAATCAGGAAAAGATGTTTTCTTTGAGAAATTTGACAACCACTTTATTGTCATTAGTCTTAGTTGGCACAGCTTCTACCAATTTAGAGACATAATCTACAGCAACCAAAATGAACTAGTTACCGAAGGAAATAGGGAATGGTCCCATGAAGTCGATACCTCAAACATCAAAAATTTCAACTTCAAGGATCGGGTTCAGGGGCATCATGTCTCTTCTTGAAACTTCCCAATCTTCTGACAATTTGCACATGTCTTGCAAAAATGAAATGAGTCTTTAAACAAAGTGGGCCAGTAAAACCCACTCTGTAGAACTTTCTCTGCAGTTTTGCGGGGACTGATGTGTCCTCCGCATGCAAGTTCATGGCAAAGCTTAGCGCACTCCTCTGTTCTACCTCTGGGATGCATCATCGAATAATATGGTCAGGACAATACGTAAAAAGATACGGCTCTTCCCAGAAGAAGTACCGTACTTGGGTAAACAAGCGACACTGGTCTTGTTTTGTCCAGTCAGCGGGTAATTGTCCAGTGGCCAGGTAACTGATTATGTCTGCATACCAGGGTTTCTTGAAAATGGCCAGGATGTGCTCGTCTGGGAAATCCTTGTTGATCGGAGCTTGTATGATGGATGCGTTCGGAATTCATGATAGATGATCAGCGATCACATTTTCTATACCTCGTTTATCCCGAATTTCAGGTCAAATTCTTGAAGCAAAAGGATCCACCGAATCAGTCGGGCTTTTGCTTTCTTCTTGGTCATGAGGTATTTTAGTGCTGAGTGATCTGTGAAAATCACCGTCTTTGAGCCTAACAAGTATGGCCGAAACTTCTCTAACGCAAAGAAAACAACCAAGAAATCCTTTCCCGTCGTTGTATAATTCTATTGAGCGTCATTCAAGATCCTACTCGAGTAGTAAATCACATGCTACCTATTGTCGATGCGCTATCCTAGAACAGCGCCAATAGCAAAATCAGAGGCATCACACATGATTTCAAACGGTTGTGCCCAATTAGGAGCAAAAATAATAGGCGCAGAAATACGTTCTTGCTTAAACTTCCCCCATGACTTGAAACATTCATCGTTAAAATCAAATGACACGTCCTTTGTGAGCAGGTTGGTTAAGGGCCTAGCGATTTTGCTAAAATCCTTAATGAACCGTCAGTATAACCCAGCATGCCCTAGAAAGGATCTAATATCCTTGTGCTTTTGGGTGGTTGAAGCTTAGCAATTACTTCTACTTTAGCCTTGTCCACTTGAATTCCTCTCCTAGAAATCTCATGGCTTAAGACAATCCCCTATCTCATCATGAAGTGACATTTCTTTCAGTTCAGAGTTAGGTTCTTTTCCTTGCATCTTTGCAGAACCAACTCAAGATGATGAAGGTATTGTTTAAATGAATCTCCGTAGATGGAGAAGTCATTCATGAAAATCTCAAGGAAACATTCCACCATGTCGGAGAACAAACTGAGCATGCACCTTTGGAATGTTCGGGAGCATTGCACAATCCAAAGGGCATCCGTCGATAAGCGAAGGTTCTGAACGGACAGGTGAACGTGGTATTTTCCT
This sequence comes from Agave tequilana, assembly GCA_038442645.1. Taxonomy (NCBI): domain Eukaryota; kingdom Viridiplantae; phylum Streptophyta; class Magnoliopsida; order Asparagales; family Asparagaceae; genus Agave; species Agave tequilana. The sequence goes on from JAVJIF010004744.1 coordinate 28,214, forward strand.
GATCTTCTGCAGCAATGGGGATTTGATTGTATTCCGAGTACCCATCTAGGAAGCAATAATACTTGTGTCCAGCCAGGCGTTCAAGCATTTGGTCGATGAAGGGTAGAGGGAAGTGGTCTTTACGGGTGGCTGCATTCAACTTTCTATAGTCGATACAAATACGAACCTTAGTACGCAGTCTTGTTTGTACCAACTCTTTTTGCTCATTTTCAACCACCATAAAGCTAGCTTTCTTTGGGACCGCATGAACATGGCTAACCCATTGACTATTAGAAATGGAATAAATGATCCCATTATCTAATAGTTTCAAAATTTTCGCTTTTACTGCCTCTTGCATGAGTGGGTTAAGCCTGCATTGCGGGTCCCTCCTGGGAGTTGCTTCATCAGTTAAATGGATTCTAGTTGAACTATTGCTGGACTTATCCCTTTGATATTCTTCATCGTCCATCTAATGGCTTCCCTATGTCTTTTCAAAATAGACATTAAGCTGTCCTCTTGTTGCTCAGTCAGGTGGGATGCTATGACAACTGGCAAGGTTTCTTTTCCGCCCAGGTAGGCGTACTTGAGGTGTTCAGGTAAGGCTTTTAGCTCCAGGGAAGCTGTTGCTTCATTGGAGGCAGTTTCCAGACTTGCAATCCTATGATGAGGTACACTTAGGCTTGACGCCCAGTCCACTGCCGAATCCACGATCTGGTCTAGATTAAAATCCTCAGACTCTAGATTAAACTCTATCTCTGTTACTATCTCCATGCTTTCCTCATGCTCACTGGTCAGATTTTCAATGGAATTGACCTCAAAAGTCTGATCATTGATATCCCTGGGTTGTCTTCCAAGATTGAAGACATTGACTTCCTTCGTCATGTCTCCAAAGGTCAATCGCATGGACCCGTTCCTACAGTTAATTATGACATTGGCTGTAGAAAGGAATATGCGCCCTAAGATGACCGGAGTTTGAGACCGCGGATTTAACAGAGGTTGGGTCTCAAGCACAATGAAGTCAACGGGGTAGATGAAATCCCTGATCCGGATAAGGACATCTATGATTTCCCCCTTGGGGACTTTCACAGATCGATTAGCTAACTGAATGGTGACTCGAGTTGGGCTCAGCTCGCCCAACCCAAGTTGTTGGTATACTGAGAGAGGTAGCAAGTTGATACTTGCTCCCAGGTCAAGGAGTGCTCTGCTAATTTCTGTTTGTCCTATGGTGTAGGAAATTGTGGGACATCTGGGGTCTTTGTACTTCACCGGAATGGGACCAGACAGAATTTCGCTTATATTGATTGCCAAGAATACTTTCTTGGGCACATTTGTCTTTCTCTTCTTTGTACACATATCCTTAAGAAATTTGGCATAGGCTGGTACTTGTTAGATAGCGTCAAGAAGAGGCACATTTAGTTTGACCGGGTTAAACATCTCAAGTATCTTCTCCATGTGCATATTCTTGTTATTGTTCCTAAGCCTATGGGAAAGGGTTCTATAGTCTTATGAACTTATTTAGTAGCTTTGTCCTCGTCAGATGTTTGTGGAGCAGATTGGGAGGAACTAGCAGAGGTGGAGGTTGGAGTAGGATCAATGTGGACTGGATTTTTCTGTTGGTAGACCTGGTTGTCCACCATCTTTCTAGATCGAAGTGTGTGAACAGTATTGCACTGGTTGATCGAAGGATCCTGAATTTCATATGCCTAATTGGAGTTCTTAAGGTTAATTAACGGCTGACTAGATAAAGTACCCTTTGGTCTTTCACTTAGAGAGCTAGTTAACTGGCTCATCTGCATTTCCAATCTCGATATAGCCTGTGAATGGTTGCTCAGTGTTTGTCCCTAATTTTGCATGAAAGCGGCTTGGGACTTCATAAAAGCTTCCATGCTCTCCTCCAATTTGCTGAATTTCTTTTCCATTGGTGAACTTTGGGAGGAAGATGGAGCTTGAGTGGAGAAATATGGTGGAGGACTGAGATGGTGAAAATTGTTGGAGAAATTAGGCCTGGGAGGATTGTTCTGGGCCTAAGAGAAATTTGGGTGATTCCTCCAACCGGGATTGTATGTTTGCCAGTAAGGATTGTGCTGCGGCCGTGAGTAGGCCGCATTCATATGTTCCAGTGGCACTTGCTGAGCATGGAAAACAGGGCACTCTTCAAAGACATGTTTGGTGCCTGACAGTATGAACAACCCAGATTGTGAATTGGTGGTGGGTTGATTTGGTTGACATTGGCTGGCTCTTTTGTTTCTAGAGCCTTTATTCTCCTCATTAGGGTTACAATCTTAGCTTCTGTAGCTATGGATGATTCTAAAGATAGGAGCCCTCCTCTTGAAGCTATAGATTGTGAATTCCTTAGTTTTTCTGAGGCTGGCTCCCATTGTAGGGTTTTCTCAGCTGAATCCTCAAATAAATCCCAACCCTGATTCTCATCCTTTTGCAAGAACCCTCCCTGACACATGGTTTCTAACAGGGTTTTCGTCTAATAATCTAAACCATCGTAGAGAATCTGACACTGACGTCATTTCTCCACGCCATGATGAGGGCACTGAGCTAGTAGATCTTTGAATCGCTCAAAGTATCTCCAAAATGGCTCGCTCAGTTCTTGCCTGAACTACATGATATTCTTTCTAATGAGGGCAGTTTTGTGAATTGGGTAGAATTTCTTTAAGAAGGCCTTGACGAACTCATCCAACGTTGTAACTGAATCTTCCGCCAAACTGTACAACTATTTTTTAGCTAGGTCCTTTAGGGAAAAGGGGATAAAACGTAACCTAACGACATCGTCTCCTAGCTGGGGAATACGCATCATGAAGCACACTTCTTCAAATTCCCTAACAAAGAAGTATGCGTCCTCCGATTCTAAACCATGAAACTTTGGGAGAGTGTTGATGAATTGGGGCTTTAATTCAAAGTTATTTTCATTTGCCTTAGGCAGTTTTAAACAAGATGGCAATGAGGTTCTGATCGGGTAAAATCTGTCCTGAAGTGACGCCATCACCTGTTCGAATGCAAGGGTAGAGAAGTGTTTTTGATTAATCTGGAAGTTACAGGATCTCTCACCCACTCTTGCATGCAGCACACCACAAACAACGTAAAGACAATAAACAATCGAAAAGAAAAAAATAAACAAACAAAAGAAAGAAAAATAACCACAAAGCCTTAGTCTAAGGTACCTGGATCTAGATGACTCCTAACTGGTCGATTCTCCGGGGGAGGTTGTTGCAGGAACTCGACTACAAGCTAATCGGTCAGGAAAGGACAAAACTCGGTGGGAGGTATCCTGGCATGAGCCACGGCCTTAATTACGCCAAACCACGGAGCTTTCGAGGCTTTACCTCTCAATCCACTTTCCTTAGACACCGATTTTGTAGGAGTATAGTTCTTGCAATTTTTGCCCTCGGTTAATCTCTTAATGAGTCCAAGATGTCCCTAGGGCCAACGTCTATCAATTTTTAGTTAAGGCTTGGGATAGTGTGAGTGCACTTGCAGATAGTTTTTGGGCTAAGAAGGGTGATGAAATCCCCACCTTATCTTGTTTATTTGAGATTTTGCCCTTAATGTCAATTGTGCAAGTGTACAGTTTATTCATAACAAGATAACACTCAAAGCGATAAATCACTCCAAAATGTTGGTCCTATTCTATATGAATGCACACGTACCTTTTCTCCAGCACTCTTCAACAGAAATTGAAATGAATTAAAATAGACACGTGCCCTAAATGCAAGAGTCTAATTTAAATTTCAATTAAGTAACAAGTGGATTTCTGTTGAGTTTATTACACATGTATAAGGTGAAGCATTCAAGGGAACTAAAAAATTTGAGAAAGCAATTTGAGCGGTTTTCGCCAACCCTGCAGAAGAGTTTGTTAGTACTTCAATAAGAGAAACTCACTTTTACACGAATTTTCCGAGGGCAAATGAATCCTCGTGCAACGTCTTTGGCCGCCACTTTCTCTTCCCATGATAGTGAGCTCCTTGGTACTTCTCTTACACACAAGAACAAATAAAAATCTTTAGTATTGAACAATAAAGCCGTTCCCTCCCTGGTAACGGCGCGAAAATTTGATCGGCAAAAAGCAAGCACAAAAATAGGTAAAAGAATGTGGGTCGATGTTACTGTTTTTGTGATTCTTTCGTAGTAGCAAAGTGGCTCTACGGGTCATATCCACAAGGAGGGAGAGCGATGAAAGCTTGATGCGGCTTCGTTGTTCAAGAAAAGAGAAAGTTCTTTGTTTCAAATAAAGAATTTGAAAATGAAAACAAGTTGGTTTCAAGGATTGTTTTAGAATGATTTGGTAGTTTGTAAAAGTGATTTTTCTAGATGGTAAAAACGCATGGCTAAATTTCTACTAAGTGCTCCCACTAATCTCTTACTTCTTGAAGATGTAGCCTCATGATGGATCATAGGCAAGCATAACACTTATGCATAGGAACTATTCACGTGGAAATCGAGTGAAAGTTCTTCCTTTAACTTAGCTTTAGACGGCAAAAACTCGGACATTCCCTTATCAAGATCTAATCAAAGGCGAGAATAAGGTAAGACACAAGTGCACTAATGGTACTGGCAAAGTTAAAAGAAAAATCTCTTACTTAGAAAGACAAGAAAAGCTTATAGATCATCAAAAACCCATTAAGCATGAAATATAAGAGAGCTAATACTTGTAGGTAAGTTAGAGTTAGAACCCTCGTCTTAAGATGTCATAGCTATCATTTGCACAAGGCTTGTTTGACACTATTGACTCATTTGGGTTATCAATCAAGTTGTTAGAGATTAGTGGGTTAGTAGTTAGTTAGCCATGTAATGAAAGAGACATGGTAGTAAAAGAAACAACAAGAGTTAAGTGGTAAAGAGAAAAGGAGTTACACAACAACAAATAAGTAAAAGCAATGAAAAAATACCAAGTAATTGAAAAGAAGAAAGAGAAGTAGTTACTTGTATTAGATTCCCACCTTCAGATACAACTTTTACACTCTCTCTCTCTTTCACTCTAATGGCTAAACTAAAACTAGAAGAAGAAGAAAACTACAACAACTACAACTCTTAGAACAAGATAATAACAACTCCTAAACTCTGGATCTCCCCCTCTTCAGAACCCCAGGGGGATTTTTATAGGCACCAGAGGAAAGGGGGCCAGGGGACAACCCTTGGCCCAAAGCCCGGGCGCAGCCGCGCCCGGCCGCCTGCTGCTGGTCTTGTCTGTCCCTTGTCAGGTGAATCTTTAATTTCTGGATTTGATGCCCTGGGCTGACAAAATTCCCTCTCTAAGGTCAATGGCTACTTGGTAGAACTTTAATCACCCATTAAATGGTGATTTAGGGTCTTCTTCTTCATTTGCACACTATGGACTTAGGATCAAGCAAGCAAATCTTTATTAGCAGAATTTTATATCAAATAAATGTGCGGATGTGATAAAAATTATGCAAAATTAGAGACTAATCAGGCTCTGGACTATCTCCTCAAGATTCCTATAAATTAAGAGTTGAGGTGCCACTATGCCTCTCTTGGTTGAATAATAGTGTGAGCAACACAAGCAATCCTACGCGCGCACGCGCACACACACAAAACACACACACACATTTATATATCAATGAAGCACAAGAAATATCAAGAATATAAAGATATAAGTAATTTAAGCATGCAAGATATTAAACACAAGTGAGTAAAGAGAGAGATGAGCAATCGCAAACACGGAAAAATTGTTTTGAGGTTCAAGCCACTACTCTACGTCCCCGCCTTCACCACTATGAAGGATTTCTACTATAATCGATCCCGCAAAATTACTCGGTGTCGTAACACCTACAACGAGCTCCCTCAAGAACTCTTGGACCCGCAAGACCTTTACTTGTTCCCGCAAGAGCAACACACGCGAACCCGCAACTCACCGAGGCTGTAACCTCTATAACTCCTCAAATACAATGGGTGAAACACTTGCGATCACTTCTCTTGATCACAAAAACAAACTCTCTCACAACAAGGTTCCTAGAGGATGAATATAGCAATGGAAAACTCAAGCTTGCATGAGAAAAACTAGATAGATGTTGTGGTGAAAAACTCAAGAAATCTCTTTAAAAAACACAAAAAAACACTCTTTTGACATGGTAGTTTAGCCTAAATACTTGTTGAAAAACTTCTGTTGGAGATGGGAAAATGTCTCTTGAAAACTTTCCAAAAATCTTACCTAAAACAAGTAAAAAGATCCCTTATTTATTATAGGGGATCAAAAAACTAGCCATTATGCCTCAAAATCTGGCAAGAATGGCTAGTCGGTCGATTGCCCGGTCGACTGAAAAATGGTCAAATTTCTGACCGTTGGAGTCTTGCGGTCGACCGACCTCAGACCCAGTCTGTGCAATAGATCAACATTGAGTACAGTTTTGAGACCAAACCAGATCGAATTTGGAAATTATATAGGATAGTTTGTAGATCTTGAAGTCTTATTTCTAATGCAACTTAAATCAAATCAATATCATTTTGGAGTAGAAAGTTATCAATAAAATACTAAAAAGTGTCAAACTAGAAACTGTAAAGTATTTTTAGAGCAAGAATAGACTTCAACCCAATATTTGACATCTTTAACATTTGAATCGGAAAATGATTACTGAATAAGAAATATACCCCTGAAAGTTATCTTTGAAATACAATTTAAATCATATTGATTGAACATAAGAATACAAAGTTATAATCAGAAAACTATAAAGATGTTGAGCAGATCAGCACAACGGTCGGCCGTCCGGTCGGCCGAGAAAACCCGAGGCTCTACAAACTCAGTCATTCGACTGGTCCGTCGGCCGATCTCTACTGCAGTCGACCGGTCGGTCGACCGAGCTTGAGTCATATGGGCTAGTGACATCTTGTGCACGTCATGTGCACGTTGGTCGACCGGTCGATCGACCGCCAGCAGCCCAAAAAATAGTTTTAACAAGTTTTTAAATACATCTTAAATTCTATAAAATCTCCATAAAATCCACAAAAATAAGTTCATTAAAATACTTTGAAGTACAAATATGTGTGATCAAAAATCAACACATATTACAAACATGTGAACTATTTTTGAGGCATAGAATTTAAAGCTTAAAACAAAAACCGTATTTTTCAAAAATCAAACTTTTGTGTGTGTATAAGCTTGAGCATTCCATAACTAATCTATCCTTTACATTTTATCTAAAAACAAAATCTTAACACTTACAAATATGACACAAATCTTGAAAATCTTCTCTTGACAAACTTCTTGTCCATCTTGACTTGGTCCAAATTTGATCCATGAGCTAGACTCCTCTTTGAGAACCTGATGTGATCTTGAAGCGCGAGCTCTTGAATCAACACGTGCTAGCTTCAGAACTTGACTTCGAATCTTTCATTGAAGCTAAACACCGACTGAGATTTTGATCAAAAATCTGAAACTAAATAAGACAAGATTATTAATACTATAACTACATGAGTTAATCATCATCAAAACTAGGGTGATGGACCTTTGGGCCAACACCTCTCTCTCCAAAATATGTGAAGCTTGTTCCTTTGGAAAGGTCAATGTGCTCCACACTGCAAAAGCGGAATCACAATGAGAAATCAAGGAAAGATGTTCTTTGTTAATGAGTGCTTTAGTACATTTATGGCTTGTGCATTAGCCCCTAAGTACTTGTCATTATCAAAATAAGATTTCTTGATAATGGCAAGGTAAACATGCAATCCTAGGGCTTTAAGGTAAGCACTCATCTTAAAATTTCACATGTCAATATTGAAAACATCATACATGAGAGGGGCAAGATAGTCCATGAGTGAAAACTATATGTGTGCAAAGCAAATATAGATTAGCAAATGAGGATCTAACTCCTAGGTGGTTAAATCGAATATCAGGAGCGCTAGCTCTGATACTAATTGAAAGTACACCTAGAGGGGGTGAATACATGTAGTGCTAATCTAAGACAAATGATGCGGAATTAAAACTAATTATTCAAACTAAAACTATTATGTTAACACACTAAGTGTGTAATTAAGAGTGAGTCTGAATTTCCTGTGAAGCGCTCTGGAACTACTCCTCACGATTCCTCTGAATTATGAGTTGAGGAATATCTCTCTTGGTTGAACATAAGTGTGGGCACACAAACAATATCTAGCATGTATATGAATATGAGCAAGTAATAACAATACAAGATATAAAGAGAGATGAGAGTTGAGAGATAGAGAGATCTAAATGCAAATACGAGCATGTGTTTCGAGGTTCAAGCTACTGCTCTTCGTTCCCGCCTTCACACAGAAGGATTTGCACTATGTCCACACAGAACCTTCGACAAAGGGACCTCCACCGAGGAATTACAATTACAAACTGGGAGTACACAACTCCACTCTCTTTCTCCTCTACACAAGAGGAAGGCACAAAGCCTGGCACAAAGCAAAGAGAAGAAATATAACTTACTGATCCAATGATCATAAACACTCTTGGTGATCTCAAAGGATCACAAATAATTTTTCTCACAATACAAAGATCCTAGATTTGAATTGAACAGCTTATGTTTGTGAGAAATCAAAGTGTTTGGAAAAGAAATACAAAGAGAAAACACTTGGGAAAACTCTAGAAAAGATATAGAAATTTAGAGTAAGAAACTAGAATCTCAAAACTTGTTTTCTTTTTATTTTCCAAAACTTTGAATCAAAAATAAAGATATATATTTGAAGCGCAAAAACTTGTTTTAGAACACTTTAGAAAATGGGAAAGAAGGCACTAGAAAACTGGTAAATTTTCTCTTGAAAAATCTTAATGAAAACAGCCCCCAAAACCCCTTTATATAGGGCTTTGGAAAATATAGTCGTTGGGATCAAAACCTGCCCAGAATGGGCTGTGGTCGACCGGTCAATGGTCGAATTTTCATCCGTTTAAGCCATCGGTCGACTGCCTAAAGGCAAATTTCCTTGTCGGTCGACCGCCCAGTTGACCGTACCAAACAGAGATCTCTGGTCTCTCAGTTGGTCGATCGGCCATATAGGCAAAGCCTATGTGCACATCTTGTGAACATCGGTCAGCTTACCGGTCAACCGAAATCTGGTCCGGTCAACCGCCAGAAGGCCAGGGACAGAGTTTTACAGGATAGAAAAAGTGATCTTTTAAATACCTATAAATTCCCATAAAATCCAAAAAAATAAGTTCATGTATATATTTGAAGTAAAAATATGTGTGATTAAAAATCAACACATATTACAAACTATTTGAACTATTTTTGAAGTATGAAAATTAAGTCTTAAATCGAAAACGGTATTTTCCAAAAATGAACTTCTAAAAGAAAAATCCATTTTTTCAAAACATGTTCATATACAAAAACAAGATATAGAAACACATTTGAAGCATAGTGTGTATGGATAGAATCCAATGCATATATAAATGATATATCTATATTTTTGACATTAAATCGAAAATAAGTTTGATAAAAATAAAACTTAAACACATGAACTAGATACACATCAAAATAAGTTTTTAGACAATATGAAACAATAATGTATATGGATAAAATGCAACATACATATAAACTATGTAAACTTCTTTTGATGAACTCTATTCATGAAAACAAAGGATATATACTTGAAAATCTAAAACGATTAAACCGAAACAAAAAACTATTGAACTTGTGTGTGTGTGTGTGTATACTTGAGCATATCAAAACTAATCTATCCTTACACAAGATTTAAACAAAACTAAATAAAGCTAAACTGAAGTCTTCTCATCGACTTCATCTCCAAGACGTCTGGATCCAAACATGATCCAAATGACCTTGACTCCATCTCGAGTACTAAATGCAATCTTGACGCGCGAGCTCTTGAATCAACACGTGTTAGCTTTCAAAATTGACTTTGAATCCTTTATTGAAGCTAAACACCTACTAAGATCTTAATCAATAACACAAGATCATTAGTAACTTAACTTCATAAGTTAGTCATCATCAATGAAGGGCCATTAAGCCAACAATAAAGCCAAAGAGAGAGGAGAGGGCTCAGAAAATCAACGTTTAGGTTTTCTTTAGTTCCCTATTTTTTTCTAAATTTAGTTTGTATTTTTTAAGTTTTAGAAACAAGAGAAAAATTTGTAAGAAGAAGACGCCATTGTAATTCGAGGTGACAGATTAATACAAGGTGCTTTTATTCTTTTCATATCTCTCTTGTTATTTATTTGCTTTGTTCTCTATTTTCATGCAATCTTCTTCATATAATAAGCTTAGTTTAGATTATACTATGAGTAACTAAATTCTCTTTCATGACTTGCTAATATCACCACTGTGAACCTATAGTAATAAATAGAGAACCCAATTAAATTCTATTCATACTTAAACCCAAAGTGTTTATTGAAGGCACCTGATGATGATAATTAGGTAAAGTACTCTTTAACTATTTCTTAATTTATACTTGACAATTGTCTTAATATTTTAATGTAAATCTTAATTAGTGCTATTTCAATTAGAATCTTAGTATCTATCTTATGTGTTTTACTTGAATCCTAGGGTAAATTATCATGTTTAGGGTTTAACGTGAAGGGAATCTCTAGTTGATATTATTTGTTTATGGTGATAGATTATTAGCAGGTTGTGATCCTTCTCTAGATCAATATCAAAACCAAACTCTTTTCAACCCAATCTTCTATTTTTAAATCTTTCAAACAAAAGAAGAAAGGAAACAACAATACCAAAAAGCTTCCATCGCATCTCTCCCTGAGGTTCGACTTGTATAGCCCTCGCTACATGGTTAAATTGCAAAGAGTTTAGAGCTACCCTACATCAGATAGTACCTTCCATATTCTCTGCTTTTTTAGTAATCAATTTATCTACCTCGTAGATTTCATTGTTCTTGAGACCCAACCAGTATCAAATCCTAGGTCTCAAACTCTCATTATTCTTGGGTGTTCATTTCTTCCTACTGTCAAAACAACCATAAATTGTAGGAACGGATCCATGAGGTTAACATTTAGAGACATGACTAAAGAAGTCAATATCTTCAATTAAGGAGAATAACCCCATGATATGGATGATCAAACTTTTGAGGTGAACCTCGTTAGAACTTAACAATGAGATAGTGAGAAATTAGAACTAGAAACTGAGTATAACTAGAGTTAAAATCTGAGGATTTCAACCTTGATCAGATTGTTGATTCTGCTGTGAATTGGGCATCAAGCCTGATTTCACTGAATCTGGAGCCAACAAGCTTGATTTTTCCTTCCATTGAGTCACCCGCTTTCCTAAAATGAAATTCTTACCCAAGCATCTCAAGTACGTCTACCTAGGAGGACAAGAGACACTTTTAGTCATCATAGTATCCCATCTGACTGCAGGGCAAGAAGAAAGCCTTATGTTAGTTCTTAGAAAATATAGGAAAACATTGACTGGACTATGACCAACATCATAGGATTGAGTCCAGCTATAGTTCAACATCGCATTCATCTAAATGAAGAGGCGACACCCAAGAGGGACCCACAATGTAGGCTAAACCCTATAATGAAAGAGGATGTTCATGCTGAAATCTTAAAACTTTTAAATAATGGGATAATTTATCTCATTTCTGATAGCAAGGGGTCAGCCCAGTACATGCAATTTTGAAAAAGTCTAGTTTCACCGTGATAGAGAACGAAAACAAAGAGTTAGTTCAAACTCGACTCCCACCAAAATTGGGTTTGCATTACCTATCGAAAGTTGAATGCTGCCACTCGTAAAGACAACTTCCCTCTTCCATTCATCGATCAAAAACTTAACGACTAGCTAGGCACGAGTATTACTGTTTCTTCGATGGTTACTCGGGGTATAGTTAGATTCTCATAGCTTTGGAATACCAAGAGAAGATCACGTTCACTTGTTCATTTGGGACCTTCGCTTACCGCCAAATGCCTTTTGGCTTGTGCAATACCCCTGCAACGTTTCAATGTTGCATGTTAAGTCTATTCTCTGACATGGTAGAATGGTTCCTTAAAATCTTCATAGATGACTTCTCTATCTATTGAGATTCATTCGATCAGTGTCTTCACCATCTTGAACTTGTCCTCCAACGATGTGCTGAAAAGAGCTTGACATTCAATGGGAGAAATGCCACTTCATGGTAAAACATGAAATTATTTTGGGATATGAAATCTCTAGGCAAGGGATCGAAGTGGATAAAGATAAGATAGATGTCATAACTAAGCTTCCAAAATTGAAATGTGTGAAAGATATTCGCTTCTTCTTAGGATACACCGGGTTCTATCGTAGATTTATTAAGGGCTTTAGTAATATGTTAGGCCTTTGACCATCTTATTAGTTAAGGACGTGATCTTCGCTTTTGATAATGAATGTCTTATTGCTTGTGAGAAGCTTAAGAAAGAACTCATTTCTGCACCAATCATTTCTATCCCGGATTGGTCAAAGCCGTTTGAGATCATGTGCGATGCTTCTAATTTGCCATTAGCCTTATAATAGGACAACACATTGATAACAAACAGCACATGATCTATTACTCAAGTAGGACTCATAACGATGCTCAATTGAACACACCACAACTAAGAAGTAATTCTTGGCTGTGGTATTTGCCTTAGAGACATTTCTATCATACCTATTTGGGTCAAAAATCACCATTTCACCAATCATTTTGCGCTTAGATATCTCATGCTTAAAAAGGATACCAAAGCCCGACTCATTCGTTGGATCCTTCTTCTTAAAAAATTTTATCTCGAGATTCGTGACAAAAAAGGTATAGAAAATGTTGTCGCCGACCATCTCTCTAGAATCACCAAGACCCTTGCAATGAATTGCGATCAATAACAATTTTCTCGATGAACAATTCTTAGTTGCCTTTAGGGTACCATGATTGGCTGACATAGTCAACTACTTAGACACATACCAAACACCATCTCAGTAGACAAAACAAGATATCTACCTCTTCTTATTTCAAATCTAGTATTTTTTGGTAGAAACCTACCTATCATTTGACATCTTTGGCACCTCTTGCAGACTCAAAGGCATCTTTGAAGAAAGTGGGCCAATAGAACCCACTCTGTAACACTTTTTCAACGATTTTGCAGGGAATAAAGTGTCCACCGCATGCAAGCTCTTGACAGAAGGAAAGAGACTCTTGATTTCCTCATTGGGGATGCACCTTCTCATGATTTTGTCCAAGTAATGAGGAAAACCGTGAGAAGGTATACCCCCAATGAGGAAATCAAGAGTATTCTTTCCTTTGTCAAGAGCTTGCATGCGGTGGACACTTTGTTCCCAGCAAAATCGCTGAAAAAGTGTTACAGAGTGGGTTATATTAGCCCACTTTCTTCAAAGATGTCTTTAAGTCTGCAAGAGGTGCCAAAGATATCAAATGATAGGTAGGATCTCAAAACATAATATGATGCCCCTCAATCCAATTCTTAAGATAGAACTTTTCGACGTTTGGGACATTGGCTTTATGGGTCCTTTTTCTAGTTCATTTGGGAACCAATATATCTTGGTTCCTGTGGACTATGTATTTAAATAAGTTGAAGCAATTCCTAACCATATTGACGAAGAATCATGATGTCTTGGAGACTTTAACCAAGATTCAATTTTATCACACCAACTTGAACTTGACCAATTCTAAACCTTAAACAAATTGATAAGTTTTCTATTTAAAGAAATTAAACTTGAATATGAATGTGGCCCTGATCCCCAACTTTGTGATTCAATTCTAATTTTTTGAATCTATGTTAACTCTGGTACTCTTATCCGATTTGGACCCAATTCTGAGCCAACATTAATCTTGTACTCATAGAGCTTGAAATTGAACCATCAATTTAGAAAGTCATATTCCATTGATGGGAAAAGAATGTGAATTTCAAGTCTTTGATTTGGGCTCAACTTTTGAACCAAATCCAACTCTTGAACCTAAACTTGACTTCAGTCATACTCCCGAGTCAGTATTGGTTCTCAAATCTTTCATTTTTGAGATCAAGTCAACCATTTCATCGAATCACATTCAATTGTTAGACCAAGATTTAGACCATAATGACTTCAAGATGATATTTCAAGATTGGTCATATAACAAGGATGATTTTAATGTTAGGATCTTGCATGATCCTATTCAATTTGGGGATAATAAAAATGTAAATAGGAAAGAGGTCATAAAAGATGGGTTCCTTGAAACTCCACATTATTTAGATTGGGCAGTAATGCTTGGCCCAATCTGACCACTACCGGATCACCATCTTGAGATAACATTTTCCTTCCCTTCTTCTTTTTCATGCATATATGCATTCATTTATGCATTGAGGATAATGCATAAGATAGGTGTATGGGAGGGTTCTAATATAGGTTTCTTCTTTCTTTGTATATATATAAAATATTTTTTTCTTTAAATTTTTTTGAAAAGAGACAATATTTTGACCTATTCTTGTAAGAAATTAAGTTAATTTTAAAGAATAGGAGAATCATAATTAGGATTCTTATACTTGGTCATAATAAAATTATTTGTTTGATTTCTAGGGTTAGGAAGAAAAATTAGAAAAATAATTTAACCTTGGTGAAATATGCATCCTTTATACATTTACACACTTTGGATTCAAAAAAGAAGATTCTTGTGCCTTAAAAAAAGAAAAAAATAAAAAATAAAAAATATATAAATATATATCAAAAATCCTCTTATTAAACTGGGTATTTGTGCCTCATAAAGCTTAAGTACTCATGCCGAAAAGTGGTCCATACTATAAATAAAAACCCTTACTTTTGTGACTTTATTTGCTCGAGTCCTTAAGTCCTTGGAGTATTTTCTCACCTGGTGCCCTAAGACCGTCCGGTTTAGGAGCATCTGACCTAAAGCTCGTTACATGGACAAATTAAAAAGCCTAATAAAACTAAGGAATTTTACTACTATAAAATAAGACATAAGAGTTAGAATTGAAGAATACTTAGTCAAATATTCACGGTCACGAAGGTGGATATGACCTAGGGTAAAATAATAGACTAGATAAGAAATACAGTTTAAATTCTTATCTTGATTGATGATAAGTTTTTGAATAGAGACTAAGTTTAGCAATGAATAGTTTGGTATTCCTATTACTTAAAGTTTACTTGAATTTTTGCGAAAATTCTTCAAATATTCTCTCTTTCAAAATGCATTTTCAAATACTAACACTTTGTTTTCTTTTTTATGGATTTTGTGGGTGTAATTCACTGAAAATCCTCACGAGACAAAACCGTAACCTAGAGGATTAACGGCTCATTACAAGTCTTAGTGCAACCGTGATTCCTACGAAAGTGAGTTAGACTAGGTTAGTTATGTTTCTTTTTATTATTTGTTCGAGGACGAGCAAAAGATATGTGTGAGGGGTGATTGGACATATTGCATATTTATTATTCTACATCTAATAATTCCTACAATTAACTTGTCTTAAATGTCTAATCTATATAGGATATAATAAAGGTGAGAAGGAAGATAATCACAAATTCAGGCAACTAAATCAGATTTTGGGAGGTTTAAATCACAACAGAAGATTAGAACGCACCAAGAGGATAATCCCAGATCTAGATCAGTTAATCAGAATTTTGAAAATCCAGTTGGTTAGCTGAATAATCAACGAAGATAATGTCAAATTCAAATCCTAAACTAAAAAAACCACCTGGAGATAAAAGTGAATCGGGAGTCAAAGGACCAAGGTACCCCAAGATCTGGCCCTGCCAGATCTTGGCCACGAAAAACACGACCAAAGCCGCATTTTTGCTGCACTGTTGTGCTTGTTGGGAGAGCGTTTGTTTCCCCTATCTTCATACACTCTCCCTTATCGAAATTCTCCTATAAATTTGGGCATTTCTGAAGGCAAAAGGGTATCACTCTAGCAGAGAGCTAGGTTTGATTTATGTTTCTAGTTTAGTTTAGGCTCTCTTTCTTTTTAAATGTAATTTTATGATTTTTTTATAGCTTAAGTTAGTGAGAGTTTTATGAGAGAAGGAGAAGAAGAATTGTATTTAGAGTGACAATGAATGTAATATTCTTTAGAGAAAGTTGTATTGAGAGTGACAATCAATGTAATTTTTCTCTTTTTCTTTATTGTTAACTCAATTAAGTAGATGATTGTTTTATGTTATTTCTTCTTTTGCTTTAATTCACTTTACTCCAAGGTAGACCTTCACAAAACAGAAGAAGTAAGTAAATTTCTTATTTTTCTTTCTTTATTCTTAGTCTAGAAACACACTTCTTCTTTCTCTCTCTTTTCTTTTTTTTTACTTAGCTTTCCCTTTTGATTATTATTAATTTTTGCATATTTTGCCACATCCATACCATGCATATCATAAATAAAAATGTGATTTTTAATCTTTTTTTCTCTATTTTTGCAGGTCCATATTTTAATGGAGAAGAGGCCCATAATCCTTTTAATTATCAAGAATTAAAGGAGAATTAATCAAAGCCCAAAAGAGAGCCCAAGGGTTGAGCCCAGGACCTGGAGACATCCACGCGCCAGCTCAGACATTCCAGAAGGTCCACGTGGCAACGCGAAAACGCGGCTCTGGCCGCGGTTCCGCGGCAGTTACAAGGCCGTTGAGCCCGAGATTCTCTCCAGCTGTCTGATTCTGGAGCCTTCTTCTCTGAGTCTATAAATAGACCACCAGGGCCAGCGAAAGAAGGGAGGAGAGATTAGAGGATAGAGCTTGTATTTTGTAGGTTTTTCTCTAGGATTTGTATTGCTCTAGTTCTTCTTCTTCCTCCTAGAAATTTTGTGAGAGAGAGATTGAGAGAGAGAGAAAGCTTGTGTAAACCAAGGTGTGACAACTTGTGAAGTAAGGATTAATCCAATCTCCTTTCTCTACTTGAGCAATTTCTAGTACTTTACTTGCATTCTTTCATTCAAGCTTTACTTTCCTTGCACTTTTATTCATGAATTGCTTTTCTTTTCTTATAATGGCTAGTAGCTAACTTCTTCTAACATGACTAGCTGACCACTAACATTGCTAACTTCTAACTCTTGGGTGATTGCTAATTTTTCATCTTGCAATTGTTAAGTCTTTTTCATCCCCGATGGGTTACTTTCATGCTTGGCAAGCTCTTGTTGTAATTCCATATGATTCATGTGTGCCTCATTTAGAGTCTTGTCTTTAGAACAAGTGCCTTGATGGAACATGGAGATGGATCACCAAACATATGCTATTTGTTGTACAACTTCATAACTTCAATGCTAACTTGTTGTATTTGCCTTGAATGACTAATGAATGTTGTATCTTCTTCCTTAGCATCCCTTGAGTGTCACTCCTCGAGTCCACCATTGAAATTCTATCTTGAGAGCCGATGAAATCAATGAGGCTACAAGACAAGTCCAAGAAGATCACCCATCAATCAAGTGGGAAAGTAACTAGACCAACACGCAAGACATACATATGCCGATGAATCAACATGAGGCAAGCATCACCATAAAGGAGTCTAGTAAGTTAGCAATTTAGAAAGGTAGCTAGTCATGGTTTTTTACATCTTAAAGTCTTTTACAAAGTTCTCCTTCTTTTAGTTTTCTTTCCAAAGCAAATCTTGTTTTCTAATTCTTTTCATTTTCTTTCCATCATGCACAAATCCACAAATTCTTTTATCTCTTTTTCCATTTCTTTTTCATTCTTTTAAAAACAAAGAAGAACCTTCGTTTTCCATCTTCAATACCAAACCGTAACGCTTCCATCGCAAGCTCTCCCTGAGAATCGACTCGTATAGCCTATGCTATTACGGTGATTTGGAAAGAGTACATCAATCATCATAAATACATTTCGGAGTAAGTAAGCACTACAAGGTTGTCTCTAAACCTTCTCTCTTTTGTTGAATATCTGTGCAATTTATACTCCACTATTCTTTCCCTATCAAAATTTTTGGCGCCGTTGCCGGGGAGAGCAACGGTTTGATTCGATTGAAGAACTAAACGAGCTTCTTCTCTGTTGCAGGTAACAGGTGAAGAAACAGGAAAACTAGCATTGCAGTGACATATAAGTGGCTCTGGCCTCTGCTCTTGAAAGCAGAGACCAGTTGCCCTCTGATTTGCCGCGATTCCACGGCCAAAGCCGCGGATCCGCGGCAAGGAGGAGTGAACTACTCACAGATTTTCTGCAGGGTTGCTTGCTCTGCAAAATACAGCTGCTGCAATACTTAAATTCTTGTATGCTTCACTATATTCCTGCTAATAATCAACAGTAAAAAATTTGTTGCAAAGTTAAAAATTGATTAGACGTTTGCATTTCTAGGCACGTGTCTTTTCAATTCATTTACTTTACTGTTGAAGAGTGCTGGAGCAAGGTACGTGCGCATTGCATTTTGATTAGGATCACCTCTTGGTTGATATTTTATCGCTTTGAGTGAACCTTGTTTGTTTATATCGTACACTTGCACAAAATTGATTTTAAGGGCATACCCAATAAATAAGATAAGGTGGGGATTTTATCACCCCTTCCTTAGCCCAAAAACCACCATCCTAGCACTCACAATCCCAAGCTTTATAATAAAATCTGATAGACGTTGGCCCTAGGGACATCCGGACTCAGTAGGAGATCGGCCGAGGTTGGAAGTTGATTTTGATTCATACTCCGGTGAAATCAGTGTCTAGGCTGGGGATTAAGAGGTTAAGCCTCGAAGATACCGTGGTTTGGCGTAATTAAGGCCCGTGGCTTACGCACGGTACCTCCCACCGTATTTTGCCGCTACCTGGCTGATTAGCTGTGGTCTGATTCAAGCAACAACCTTCTTCAGTTCATCGAACAGTTAGAGTCGTCTAGGTCCAGGAACCCTAGATAGCTTGGATTGATTTTTCTTTTATTGTTTGTTATTTTCATTTTTCTTTTTCGCTGGTGTGATCGGTGCACGTTGTTTGTGACTGTATATGCGAGAGTGGTACCGGGATTCAAATTCTGCAAGACTTGTTAGACTTTCTACACTTGCACATACACCACCACTTGACATTATGGAAAACAACGTTTCGCTTCAAGATAGATTCTACCCGATTCGCACTTCGCTTCCTTCATGCATTCTTCTCCCTGAACCTAATGGAAATCACTTTGAGCTGAAACCGCAATTCATCAATACACTTCCCCGATTTCATGGTCTAGAGTCTGAGGACGCGTACTTCTTCATTCGAGAGTTTGAAGAAGTATGCATAATGATGAGAATTTTTCAATTGACCGAGGATGCTGTTAGGTTAAGGTTCATACCGTTTGCACTGAAGGATTTAGCTAAGAAATAGCTTTACAATCTTCCCGCCAATTCGATATCTTCATGGGATGATTTTGTAAAAGTCTTTCTTAAGAAATTTTATCCCATCCACAAAACAGCCCTCATGAGAAAAAACATAATGCAATTCAAGTAGGAACCAAATGAACCCTTCTGGAAGTATCTTGAACGCTTTAAAGACCTTCTAGCCCAATGTCCTCACCACGGCATAGAGAAATGGCGTCAATGCCAGATTATCTATGACGGTCTAGATTACCAAACGAAAACACTCCTTGAATCCATGTGCCAAGGGAAATTTTAAAGAAAGATGAGCACCAGGGGTGGGATCTCTTTGAAGCCTTAGCTGAGAAAACCATTCAGTGGGAGTCATGCCCTGATAAACCCACTTTCACTACTTCCAGAACCGGGATGCACTCGATAGAATCCTCCATAGCAGCTGAAGCAAAAATCACCCAATTGATGAAGAGGATAGAACTGCTTGAGTCTAGGGAACATTCTGTAGTCAGTCAGGTCAACCCATCACCTATGGTCAAACCGGGTTGCACCTACTGTCATGATCTCAACCATGTCTTTGAGGAGTGTCCATTATATCAGTCTCAATCATATCAGGAGAACACGAATGCAGCTTTTACCAGACCCTATCACAATCCATACTCCAACACATATAATCCGGGATGGCGAAACCATCCAAATTTTTCGTGGAGTCAGTCTGGTCCTGAGCAACATAGGCCACCATTGCCACATCCTTATAATGCTCAGTCTCACCCACCCAGCTTCAATCAAAATTCATCGTATTTTCATCCAAATCAAAGTCCACCACAATCACAATCTTACCAGAACCCACCACACTACCAATCACAATTCCAGTCTCCATACCATCAACATCCACCCCAGAATGATTCAGAAATATCGGAGTTGAAGAAAATGTTAGAAACCTTTGCAAAGGACTATCGTCAGGAGATGAATAAAGTACAGGTCCAGATTAGGCAATTGGCTAATTCTGTGAATGAAAGACAAAAAGGAATGTTACCAAGCCAGCCATTGCCAAATCCCAAACATCACTTCCCTTTGCATGAAGTGGAAGACATGGGCCCCAGTCAATGCCATGCTATTCATACCCTGAGATCTGGAAAACAAGTAGATAATAAGGTTTCTGATCAATCATCCCATCCAGCACCAAAGCCAACACCTCCAATCCAAATGCAACCAACTTCTGACAACCCATCTTCTAGTTCAAAGCCATCCACTTCAAAAGCCAAGGGTAAAGAAAAGGAAGATGAGCAACCTTATAAGCCTAGTGTACCATTTCCAAATAGGCTTACGAATCACAAGATAGATGCTCATATGGAGAAAATAAGAGAAATGTTTGATAAGGTCCAAATCAATGTCCCCTTCTTGATGCAATCCAACAAGTGCCATCATATGCGAAATTCTTAAAGGAATGTGCACCAAGAAGAGAAAAACACAAGTCCCTAAAAAAGTCTTCGTAGCATCCAACATCAATGAGTTGCTCACTGGGTCAATTCCGGAGAAATACAAGGACCCAGGGAGCCCGACCATCACTTGCATCATAGGAAAGACTACCATCAATAGGGCACTTCTTGATTTAGGGGCCAGCATCAATCTCCTACCTTTTTCTGTGTACCAACAATTAGGGTTAGGTGATCTCCGCCCTACCCAAATGACAATACAATTGGCTGATCGCTCTGTCAAGAAACCTAAGGGGGAAGTTCACGATGTCCTTATCAGAGTTGGGGAGTTCATTTACCCTGTGGATTTTGTAATTCTTGAGACACAACCTGTGTCTAACACTAATCATAGGGCTCAAACTCCTGTCATTTTGGACGACCATTCCTGGCCATAGCAAATGCCATCATCAATTGCCGGAATGGATCAATGAGGATAACCTTTGGTAACATGACTCGTGAAGTGAATGTCTTCCACACACAACCTCGTAAAACAAAAGATCAAACATTCGAGGTCAGCTTTGTTAGAGACAATTTGGAGGAAGAAAGTGAAGATTCAAAAGATGAGTCACAACTTTGTGATTCTCTTGAAATAGGAAATCCTGTTATCCGAGTACCCTTTCAAAAGGGGAAAGTTGATTTGGATATTTTCACTTTCAGGGAGCCAACTGTGAACATATCCCAAGAGGATACAATTCAAGAACCTCCAATTGATATATCATTTGAAGACCTCTTCGCTGACGAAATCATGTGCCTGGATGAGTCAACTCGGGGACAGTTAACTGATTGTACACTTTTGAAGGAAAATGTTGATCTGAGTTTTGAAGAGTTGTATGGAGAGGAGCTGGAATTTCTTGACATTGGAAGTAAAGAAATTCAAAGAGAAAAAAGTGGTGATGAAGAACTCTTTAGGGAACATTGTGGTGAAATGCGGATGAATAACAATGAGAAATTGAAGCTGGAGATGCCTAGGGCTAAGAAAGTAATAGAACTCGTTTCCCAACCAAGCTCGCGCAAACAAACACACTAGAACGATGGGAAAACGGGCCAGGGGGAAAAGACCAAAAGAACAGCCTAGGCAAGGGATACACTTGTAAATATTTTCTGTAAATAATTTTTTGTACACTTTTCGTAAATAATAAATAATAATAAAAAAAGAAAAAAAAAGAAAAAGAAATAAATAATAAATGAGGGACTTTTGTGCTTAAAAGAGTTTTCACACTTTCAAAATTCAAAATCCTTTTCAAAATTCAAAATTCCTAGGTCTACATCTCTTCCCTAGGGTCAAACTCATTTTCAAAATTTCAAGTCCCTAGGGTAAATTCACTTTTAACCTTGGGATAAAAGTGGGATTCTCAAATTTTTCCCTTCTATAAATAACCTCTCTACCTCACCCCTCCTCCCTCAAACGCAAATTCAATCTTAAATCTGAAAAGTTCCTTCAAGCACCGCCCTCTGAAAATTTTCTGCTTCCCAGAATCCTCCTTCCTGCCGTGTTCCCGCGACCCCAGCCGCTGATCCGCGGCAGTCCTAAAGCCTCCTGCGCCGCCAAATTCTGCACCAGTCGATCTGAAGCGCTTTGGCCGATCTGGTGCCAGAAACTTCATCAGCCTTTCCTGTACCCTCTGCAGAGATCGAATTTTTTTGCCCCCCACGAATTCCGGGGGCGGTTTGAATTCTGATCTTTTCTTTTTATTGCTTTGATCTCAATTCATATCATGGCACCTAGCATTTTTCTGAAAATACTTTGGGCGAATATTGTGTGATTCAAATGGATATGGGCACATGTTCTTAGACTGCATTAGGACTTGGAATTGGTATACCTTAGTGTACGATAATGCTGAGAACGATGTTTTTACTGCCCGGACTTGGTAGCACTGTTTTACACATCGATTGACCATGCATCTGTAAATGTCCACACATACCAATTCACCGTACACATGCCCTCGGGCGACTTGCTTGTCACGCTTCCTCTTCTTGAGGAAATCACAAATGTCCCGACTATCACATAACACAGCGACCCTCTTCCACTGATTGAGTACATGACTGTTATGGGGGTTGTTGTACAGAGCAGGATCGTGGGCTAAAGGCTAGCACCACGTTTAGAAATGTGCATTGCGTTGGACGCTGGATCCAACGCAACATCTTAGGGCTAGACCACACCACAACCTTTAATAGACCTGTGTTGCAAATAATACATGATTTGATGACTCGGCAACACACTGTCTATTTAAATAAGACCATCTTCCATGCGATCATTGCCAATTCCTCCCGCACTAGGGGTGCCAAACACTCCCATCCCATCTTGATTACACGTCTGTGTAGGACTTTCCTACCAGACGATGTCTTTGATTCCTTTGACCGAGTGTTTGTCACACCAGAGAGACCTACCAGTTCATATAACAGTGTTTGCACGCGGTTTGGACTCCCAGTGTCCAACCCGAAGATATACCGGTAGAGTCCTCTTCTGAGGAAAGTTTTGAGGAAGAAGATGAGCCTGAGTTTTGGCGACAAGATCCCCCAAATGATTCACGTGCCTTCATGTCCACCATCTGGAAGGACATGAAGAAGATTTTCAAGGGACAAGTGAGACTTAGGAAGAAGGTAGAGGAGCAATCCTCTAGGTTGGATAATATCGAGGGTTCGCTGAGACGATCACAGTCGGCTGGACCTAGCACCACCGCTGGTCCAAAACGACGAAGGGAGTGATTTCATACCTTTTACCTATTTCATGCATCTTTTTATCTTGCATACATTGAGGACAATGCATGAGATAGATATGGGGGGTAGATTCTAACTTAGGATTTTCATTTTCTTTTTAGGACTTTTTATTTTCTAAGATTTTCATTTTCTTTTTTATTTTCTTTTAGATTTTACCTTTCTTTATAGATTTTCTATTTTCTTTTAGATTTTACATTTTAGAAAAAAATAAAAAAATTATATATATATATATATAAAACAGAGAAATTCTTGATCCATGTTTAAAGAATCAAAACTTGACTTTAGGGATTAAGGAAGCTCTTAACTATGATTTCTAATTATAAGTCAAAAAGAGGAGTTTTGTTGGATTTTTAGGTTAAGTAATAAAGGATAAGAAAGATTACTAGATTTTAATTCTTTCTTTAGGATATATACATTAAACATATTGAAGGATTAATCAAAGACTTTGTGACTTTATTTACATATATATATAATAAAAAAAATAGAAAAACAAAAAAAAATGTATATATGTAGATAACTAAATAAATACTTAGCCACTAATTAAGCTGGTTAACCGTGCCTCAAGAAGCATGGCAAGTCACGCCTAAAGGTGGTTAAGTCCTTAGTATTCATGGCCTAGTTTACTTGAGTCATCGAACCCGAGGGATGTTTTCTCATCTGGTGCCCTAAGACCAACTGGTTTGGGAGTCATCGGTAAGAGGCTCGTTACAAGGGTAAATTAGAAAGCCTAAGGAATCTAAGGAAATGTAAATAAATAAATACTGTATATAAAAAAAGAAAAAGAAAAAAAAATATAAATAAAATATATTGTTATATATTAGTAAATAAATAAACTTAGTCTAAGAAAGATCCTTCATATTTATAGATGTATATATACTATATTGATGCAAAATCCGGTTTTTGATCTCTTCCTTAAAAACTTAACCAAAATTGAAAAGAAAACTCTAAATAGATGCTTATAAGAGGAATGACAAGTTTAGGGTAACCTGAAACCTATAACTCAAGTAAGAATCTTTAAAATATGGATCAAAATTTTCACTAACACTTTTATTTTTCTTTATGGATTTTGTGGGTGCAATCCGCTGAAAACCCTCAGGAGACAACACTCCTCCTCTAGGGTAACCTAGAGGTTTAACGGCTTCTTGCACGTGCTCAGTGCAATCGTGTCACCTACGAAAGTGGTGTAATAATCTAGTTAGGATTTTCTTTTTCTTTCTTTTTTGCTCGAGGACGAGCAAAAGCTAGGTATGGGGGTGTGATTGTTATTCATTTTTGCATATTTTGCCGCATCCATACCATGCATATCATAAATAAAAATGTGATTTTTAAAATTTTTCTCTCTATTTTTGCAGGTCCATATTTTAATGGAGAAGAGGCCCATAATCCCTTTAATTATCAAGAATTAAAGGAGAATTAATCAAAGCCCAAAAGAGAGCCCAAGGGTTGAGCCCAGGACCTGGAGACATCCACGCACCAGCTCAGACATTCCAGAAGGTCCACGTGGCTAACAACCTGCGAGAAATCCGCAACAGAAATCGCAGGCCTAACGGCCCAGATTATGCCGCGGAAACGCGGCTCTGGCCGCGGGTCCGCGGCAGCATCTTGGCTGTTGAGCCTGTGATTTCCTCCACCTGTCCGGGTTCTAGAGCCTTCTCTCTGAGCCTATAAATAGACCATCAGGGCCAGCGAAAGAAGGGAGGGAAGATTAGAGGATAGAGCTTGTATTTTGTAGGTTTTTCTCTAGGATTTTTATTGCTCTAGTTCTTCTTCTTCCTCCTAGAAATTTTGTGAGAGAGAGATTGAGAGAGAGAGAGAGAGAGAAAACTTGTGTAAACCAAGGTGTGACAACTTGTGAAGCAAGGATTAATCCAATCTCCTTTCTCTACTTGAGCAATTTCTAGTACTTTACTTGCATTCTTTCATTCAAGCTTTACTTTCCTTGCACTTTCATTCATGAATTGCTTTTCTTTTCTTGTAATGGCTAGTAGCTAACTTCTTCTAACATGACTAGCTGGCCACTAACATTGCTAACTTCTAACTCTTTGGTGATCGCTAATTTTTCATCTTGCAATTGTTGAGTCTTTTTCATCCCCGATGGGTTACTTTCATGCTTGGCAAGCTCTTGTTGTAATTCCATATGATTCATGTGTGCCTTATTTAGAGCCTTGTATTTAGAATAAGTGCCTTGATGGAACATGGAGATGGATCACCAAACATATGCTATTTGTTGTACAACTTCATTACTTCAATGCTAACTTGTTGTATTTGCCTTGAATGACTAATGAATGTTGTATCTTCTTCCTTAGCATCCCTTGAGTGTCACTCCTCGAGTCCACTATTGAAATTCTATCTTGAGAGCCGATGAAATAAATGAGGCTACAAGACAAGTCCAAGAAGATCACCCATCAATCAAGTGGGAAAGTAACTAGACCAACACGCAAGACATACATATGCCGATGAATCAACATGAGGCAAGCATCACCATAACGGAGTCTAGTAAGTTAGTAATTTAGAAAGGTAGCTAGTTATGGTTTTTCACATCTTAAAGTCTTTTACAAAGTTCTCCTTCTTTTAGTTTTCTTTCCAAAGCAAATCTTATTTTCTAATTCTTTTCATTTTCTTTCCATCATGCACAAATCCACAAATTCTTTTATCTCTTTTTCCATTTCATTTTCATTCTTTTAAAAACAAAGAAGAACCTTCGTTTTCCATCTTCAATACCAAATCGTAACGCTTCCATCGCAAGCTCTCCCTGAGAATCGACTCGTATAGCCTATGCTATTACGGTGATTGGAAAGAGTACATCAATCATTATAAATACATTTCTGAGTAAGTAAAGTAAGCACTACAAGGTTGTCTCTAAACCTTCTCTCTTTTGTTGAATATCTGTGCATTTATACTCCACTATTCTTTCTTTATCAACCGGCCCTCCAGCAAAGGCTGGCATGCATGTCTGTTCACGTCGGTCGACCGGCCCCGGTCGACCGACTTCAAGCTTCGGTCGACCGGCCCAGTCGACCGGCTCAAGCCAGGACAGGAATTCTGAGATTAAAACTTCTTGGTTATTTTGGCTCAAATAAAATCCCATAAAATTACGAAAAATCTACAAAAATTGTTTCAGTATTAAACTTTGATATACAAACATGTTTGAGTAAAATCAAAACATGTTACAAACATTTTGAACTATTTTTGCAACTTAGAAATTTTGGTTAAAAACGAAAACTGTATTTTTCTAAAATTAGTTTTTCTAAAACTTCTCCAAATATAAAAACAAGATATTTTAAACTCTTTTAAAGCATAGAGTGTATGGATATGATCCAATACACATACATGGTGAAATATCTATGTTTTTGACAATAAACTAAATATGGTTTTGGTTAAAACATATATACTTGAATTCCAAAAACCAAACCGGTATTTTTCTAAAAAGAAAACTCTTTTGTATTTTTTCAAATAAAATTCTTTTTATGAAAACTCATCTAAATCAAGAGTGTGTGTGTATATGGTAACTTGAGCAATCCACCAACTATTCTAACTTTTACATTTTATCTAAAAATAAAATCTTATAAAAACAACCTAGACACAAGTCTTGATCTTGAAGGTCTTCACTTGAAGTCTTCACATCTTCTTGACTTGGTCCAAACACGATCCATAGAGCTAGACTCCTCTTGAGTACCTGATGTGGTCTTAATGCACAAGCTCTTGAATCAAACCGTGTTAGCTCCAAAACTTGACTTTAAATCCTTTGTGAAGCTACACACCTACTAAGATCTTGATCACAAATCTGAGACTAAATAAACACAAGATCATTAGTACCATAACTACATGAGTTGATCATCATCAAACTAGAGTGATAGGCCTTTGGGCCAACACTATTTGTTTATTACTATGCATGAGTTAAGGAGGAGCTTCTATGAAGCTTAACTTTAATCCATGCATATATAACCTCTATGAGTTTTGTCATTATCAAAAAGGGGTGATTGTTTTCTCAAGGGCCCATCACTCTAGTTTTGATAATGATTAACTCATGTAGTTATAGTTTACTAATAATCTGTGTTTATATAGTTTCAGTTATTAATTAAGATATTTGAGCTACTTAGCTTCAACAAAGAGTTTTAGAGCTAACACACATAGATTCAAGAGCTCGGGCGCCAAGATCGCATTTAGCACTCGGTTGGAGTCAAGCTCGTTGGATCGTGTTTGGATTGAGTTAACTTGGAGAAGGAGTTCTACAAAAAGACTTCAGTTTGTATTTAGTTTAGTTTGTTAAAGGGTAGAATATATTTTTGAAGCTCAAAAATATACACATAAAGGTTCAATATGTTTGGTTTTCGGTTTAACTGGTTTTGGATTTCAAGTACACATATATCGGGTTTTGGATTTTAACTAGCTTTAGTTCTGCTGATCTACTCGACACCCTTTTACATTTCTTATCATAACTTTTATTCTTATACTCAAATACATGATTTAAATTTCATTTCAAAGATAACTTTTAGGGCTACAGTTCTTATTCAATAATCATTTTCTGATTCAAATGTTAAAGATGTCAAATATTGGGTTGAATTTTTGAAAACAGTTTACAATTTCTAATTTGACACCTTTCTGTATTTTATTGATAACTTTCTACTTCGACATGGTATTGAGTTAACTCAAGTTGAATTAAAAAGAAGACTTAAAGATTTACAAATTATTATTTTAGTTTTTGAATTTTGAAGTTTTAGGCCTAAAAATTATGCTCAAAGTTTACCAACAGTCAGCCAAAATTGGCATAATGGCTAATTTTTTTGGAGATTGATTTTTAACATATTTTTAAAACGTGTTTTTTTAAATTTTAAGAGTCAATTTATTTCTTTTAAACCTGGTAAGATTATTCTAAATTTATTTTTCTAAAACCTATGTAAAGGGTCATTAGGATGGATTAAATCACAAACAATTCTATTTGAAAATTAAGTTTTAGATTTCAAGAGAAAGAGTTTTTCAAGTTTCAGTTTTGTGTTTTTATTTCAGAAATCTTCTTTAAGTTTTTGGTTCTTAAAAATCTCTCTTCTGATATTACTCTCACTTATAAATTTTTGAGCTTTAAATTTATATTTTATTATATAGGGTTTTGTAAGAGATTTTCAAGAGAAAGTTTGTGGTCTTTTGATCACGCAGAGATTGTTCCATTGTCCTTACGCTATCTCTGAACTAGAGGAGTGTTTTGGAGAGTTATGTACTCTGTGTGGTTTTGATCCTTGGTGGAAGGTTCTATAGTGGATTAGGAAATCCTTCACGGTGGTGAACGTGGGGACATAGAGCAGTGGCTTGAATCTCGAAACAAATCTTCATGTTTGCGATTGCATTCTTGTCTCTACTTGTTTTTTTATTCATTCATTATTGTTGATATATACTTATCACAACAAGATAGCAATTAAGCACCTCAAACTCTTATCTAGAGGATCACGAGGAGAAGTTCAGAGCCCATCACGGAGAATTCGGCTTCTATTCTTGTTTTGAGTGATCGGTTACATCATCTCATTTTATATTGCATTGAATTTTTAATTGATTAGCAATACACCTATTCACTCTCCTCTAAGCGTAATTTTATATATCTCTAGTACTCTATGACAGATGTCAGTTATCAGTTGTCAGTTATTAGCTATTAGTGACATCAGTAGTTTTTGGATATATTCATTACTCTTACACCTTAATAGTAAATTCATATTATTTGCATGTAAATAAAACACGTCATAACCCGGAAAAAGAGGTAATTGCCTAATAATGCATGTCATGTATTTTGAAAGGACTTGTGATGGTTACCTGAGATTTGG
This sequence comes from Agave tequilana, assembly GCA_038442645.1. Taxonomy (NCBI): domain Eukaryota; kingdom Viridiplantae; phylum Streptophyta; class Magnoliopsida; order Asparagales; family Asparagaceae; genus Agave; species Agave tequilana. The sequence goes on from JAVJIF010004744.1 coordinate 57,345, forward strand.
GTTCCACCATGGGGAACCAAGGTAGTACTTGCTACCTAGTTATTCAGTTGTCAGCTGTTAGTTGTCAGGGCTTTGCTCGGAATAAGGTGCCACACCAGTTTCTTTTAGTATGGGGTTGTGGTTTTAGTTATAAGGCTTTGTGGCCTGTCCTGGTTCAGCGCCATGGGTGTTAGACCATGGTACTGGGCATGCACGATATTCTTTCAAAATACATGTAGTACATTAGCAGGCAGTTATAATAATGATAACATTATTTGATATATGGGAAAATGGTTATGGTATGAGACACAACTGAGTATCACAATAGTTAGGCTAATAATAATAATCAATATATTAGAGACATATGCTAGGTTACACATTCTAGAATATCATTTGTTCTCTCACAGTGATGAGTTATTTCTACTTATAGTTTTATTCATGATATTTTTTTCCTTATATTTTCATAATAGTAATGTGGCATGTATACACTTATTATACACTTGCACCCTTCCTTTATTTTACACACTTATTAGATCGCTTTATGACAAACCTGAATTTACGCATCTATGTATATGATACTTTGTTCTATTAACTAGGTGTCTGATCAGATCGTATGCGTCATGATTTAGGAGCCAGAGTTTCTCTCTACTTAGTATCGGTACTCTTGCCTCTCTTGTATTCCTATTGTTTCCTGATTCTCTATATATAACACACCCAGACGTCATTCATTTCTTTATTCATTTATTATCTTTGTGTTGACATTTATATGTATTGTTGTAGTGATCATAATTTATTATAGTAAATTTATATAGCATGTTCATGTTACATAAGAATTAGCACGTATACGTGAGGTATCTCCTTGCGTACAGCATTGTTGACTCTCGTCGCACGCCATTTTTACGTATTTTGGGAAGTGGCCGTGATAGAGTATTTTTGGTATCAGAGCCTAGTTTCGATTTGCGACTTGACTTTTGATTTTTACTTTCGCAAGAGCTAGTTCTTACATGTAACTTGAGACAAGTTATATTTACACTGCAACATACATATACTAAATATATTTTGTAATAAATCATTACAAACTCACTTGTCTTAATATTCTAATCCTTGCAGGGTGATAAAGAAAAGATAAACATGAATCCTATCCAACAAACCCAAAAGTTCAAATCAAATAGGAATCGACTCAAGTTCAGATGATCTAGAGGCTATCTTATCTGAGGGTTGGATTTATCAGATAGGATAATACTATAAAAATTCAAAGAAAAAATGAATTTTTGAAGACCCTATCGGTTTCGCTGAGGATAAATGGATAAAAAGGATCAACGGATAAGAAGAAGCAATTTAGATTAGAATCAGACTAGATATATTTTAGCATTTTAATCATAACTTTCTCTATTGAAACTCAAATCTGATGATTAAAGATGATCCAGAAAGAAGATTTAAAGGGATACAACTCTTCTGTTGATCACTATTTCGAATTCTATAACCTGATAAGTAATATTCAGCAATCAACACGCTAACAAGCTACAAATCAGAATTTTAGATAAATCAAATTAAGTTTGGAGATAAGGGAAGATTCAAGTTCAGAAATAGTCAGCTCCTCCTATCTTTCTACGCTCTTCCTTATCCCTATTTTCTTATAAGTATCTATATTCATTGAGAGAGAGGGTAAGACAAGAAAGCTGAAAAGCCAAAAAGGAGAGTTTTGGAGCGTTGTAATGCGAGATTAGAGGAGATGGAGGGGTTTGTAATTAAAATTATTGAATAATTTTCAAATTCTTCTTCGAGATTTTGCGCCATCTTCAGCCTTAGTCTCCTTTAATGTTTCTTTATTTTTTTATGCAATTCCTTTCTTTTCTTTTGATTCTATGAATTCATCTCTAATCTTATGCATATTGTTTTCTCTTTTTTTTAGTTCTTTTTGTTTTTAGCATTGTTTGGAGGAGGGAAACATCAAGGCGATTACAAGAAATAAGTTCACTAGTTCATCTTCCTCTTCCCTTCGTACCAACCTCTTAATTTCTTTTTCACTTTAGTTATTCAAATCTTTACAAAAAGCTTAGTATTTCTTTCTTCTTTTGCCTTTTTTATATTTTTATTTTGCTTTTGCTTTCTTCTACAAGACCTTTATTTTTTAAAAAACAAAAATTTCAACCTTCATCCAAGGGATTTCTCAACTAGAGAAAGATAAAAGTTAGATTTTTAATAACTTGATTTTCAAGAACAAGTCTCTATGGATTCGATCCTATACTTGTCACTACCCACTTTGCAAAATATTCTTGCAAGTTTAGCTTTCATAACTTGTACGTAATTCAGCAACGATGGAGTTTTTCATGAACTTCAAATCGTGAACAGTTTTTGGCACCGTTGCCGGAGATTTGTGAAAATTTTTGGTTTTGAAAATCAGCATCTAATCGTTTCTAGTTTAATATTAAAAAATAAAAAATTTAAATTTTTTTCAGAAATTTAAAAAAAATCATAAAGTTAAATCTTAAAAATTCAAAATTCTTTTATTATTTTTATTTTTCTTTCCATCCCTAAGATTTAATTTTAAATTATCTTTTGCAGGGATATTGTATGAACAAAGAAAGACTTGCACAATAAGAAGAAGCTTGCTTGCTTATGACATATTACTTTGCTAAAATAAAATAAAAAAATAAAAATTTGCTTGCTTCAGAATCACCAGAAAGGTTAGTATTTTCTAACTCTACCCGCGAACGCTTATCAGTGGGGTTTTGGAGGTGCTTATTGGTCTAATTTTGTGCTGCATTAGTGCATACTTGCATAGAAAGATCATAAGAGCTGTCCCCTTCACATAAGGTTGGATATCATCACCTATTCCTTGGCTCAATAATCACAACCGCATATAAGTTTTTTTTCCCAAGCTTGAACTAATTTAAAATCAATTAGAACTCAGCCACTAGGATTTCGAGCTCATTTAAGTGGAACTATTATGGAAAGACTCTGGTGAACACTTTCAAGCGTTCGAAAAAGAAGTTCCTTGTCCAAAAAAGGTGACTTACCCATTGCGGCGGTGCCTGGTCTGGAGGAAGAACTGAATCGCTTGTTTGACGGGTTTAACTGGTAAACCCAAAATCCTTCCAACCCAGTTAGGAGTTGTCTAACTAGGGAGAATCTATTCTCTTAAGATTAGTAGTTGAAAAAAAACTGATTACCTTTAAATTAAATTCAAGATAAAAAATACTTAATTGCAATTGATTAGTTGAGTCATCTTATGTGTAATCTTATCTAAGATTTAGAAAATCTTTCATCAGGGCAGTACCCTGGTTCATGCGAAAGTGAGTTCGTATTAAGAGTCAATTAGAATCCATTACTATTTCTGACCCTACTGCAACAATGAGTGATGCTAATGAAACCAAACAAATGACCTTAAAGGATTACATGTATCCTACAAGGTCCATCCAACCTTTCTATATCAACTTACCAGCCCTTATGATAAATTTTGAGTCCAAGATGATACAGATACTTTCAGTCTTCAAGGATTGGCAAATGAGAACCCATACCAATACATTAGGAAATTTGAGGATATTTGTGAAACCATGAAGTATCATTATATGACAGAGAAATCCCTAAAACTTAGGTTATTCTCCTTTTCTCTCAATGAATGAGCCAAATCTTGGCTTCTTTCTCTCCAACCGGCTTCAATTTCTACTTGGGTAGTATTAGGCGAAGCCTTCTATACGAAGTTCTATTCTAAGCAGAAAATTGCTACCATACGTCAAGCCCACAACACATACCATCAACTAAAGGGGAGACATTCTTCACATATTTTGAAAGATTCAAGGATCTTTTACTTAAGTGTCCCCATCACGGATTCGAAAAGATCTGTTTGATTCAAATTCTTTACGAAGGGTTAGACTACTCGAATAAGATCACGATTGAGTCTATTTGCAATGGAACATGAACATTCACGAGCAAAACGCCGATGATGCATGGCAATTATTTAAAGAGGTAGCAACAAACAATCTAAAATGGGAGCCTGTTAGTGTTGATAATAAGCAACTCGCCACCATAACTTCTACTAACAAGGGTGGTATACATAAAGTCAACCCCAATTTTGAGAGTGATGCCAAATTGACATCAGTAGTACGAAGACTTGAAGCATTAGAATTAAGCAAGGGAGCACAATCTTCAGCTCCTGAACCATCAAAGCCTGTGGTGTCTCCCATTTGTATCCTTTGTGACAGCCAAGACCACTTGGTTGAACAACGCCCCAGGTTGCTAATTATCAAAGCAGAGCAAGCAAATATACTCAATATATTTCATAAGCCCAATTCCAACAATAACCCATTTAGTGAAACATACAATCCGAGATTGCAGAATCATCCCAACCTTTCATCGAAGTCTCCTCAAGGACATGGATATGGTAGATCATCATCATTTCAAGGACCATCTTCCAATAATCATTTCACATTCACAAGAAAAATCAATCCAATGTAACACCATCTGTCTCTCCATATGTCTCTCCTCTATCAAAGAAAACCATCTTTAGAGGACACTCTATAACAATTCATGCAAAGCTAACTCATAACTAATCAAACTCAAGCCAAAGCATATCACAATCAGGACCAGATGATAGCCAGGCTTGAGGTTCAGATAGAACAATTAGCTGCAACTGTTAGGGGGAGAGAAAAAGGATATTTTTCTAGTCAAACTATGCCCAACCCGAGAGGACAACCTGCTCCTTAAAATACTCCTACTGGCCAGTTTGAAATTAGTTCCGATTTAAATCGTCAAGTCCGAGCTATCCACACCTTACGTCGATCGGCAAGAGAGTGGACAGCCAAGTCCAAGATCCACCAAACAATCCTATATTGTAATTAAAAAAAAGAAAAAAAGGAACCAAAGGAGTCAACAAAGAAAATGATCAAGTTATTATTGACAATCAAGATAAATCTTTTGTACCCAAAGCCCCATTTTGTCACGTCTTCCAACCAACTACAAAGAAAAACACTATAAGAGAATTTTGAAAGTTTTCAAAACATCCAAATCAACATTCCCTTCTTGGATGCTATTAAGATACCTTCATATGTCAAATTTCTAAAAGATCTAACCACAGTCAAAGAAAAGGTTATGTGCCTCATGAAGTTGCATTTGTTATACAAATATCATGTCTCATCCAACAACCCATTGTACCAAATATAAGGATCCAGGGAGTCCAACTATTTCTGTTGGGATAGGAGATCATATTATAGATCGGTGTCTGCTAGATTTAGGGGCAAGTGTAAATCTTTTACCCTATTATGTGTAAAAACAATTAGGTTTAGGGGAGTTAAAGCCCACTAACCTTACATTACTTCTAGCAGATAGGTCATTTAAAGTCCCCAAGGGAATTGTTGAGGATGTTATTTTGAAGGTCGACGAATTCTATTTTCCTGCTGACTTTCTGGTCCTGCACACTGAACCAGTTAGACATCCAAGAAATCACTCTCCAGTGATTTTAGGGAGACCATTCATTGCTACTGCTGATGTTGTTATTAGATGTAGAAATGGAGTCATGACCTTGTCATTTGGGAATATGACAGTTGAGCTAAATGTTTTCCATTCTAGTTTCCAACCACATGTAATGGACGATCATGAGGAGGTCAACTGATTGATATGTCGGTCAATCACACCTATGAGGAGTCTTGCTATGAAGACCCCTTGGAGAAATCTTGGTCCATTTTGGATTGAATTTTGATATTGAGAAGTCTATAGAAGAGGTCAACATATTGTTAGATTCTGTCCCCATCGTGGACACTAACTTATGGAGACCTAAGATAGAACCCTTACCATTATCAATATCTATTCCTGTTCCATCAATTATTGAGACTTCCAAGTTGGAGCTCAAACCTTTACCCAACACATAGAAGTATACCTTCCTAGGTAAGTCAGAAACCTTTCATGTTATCATATCATCTCATTTAGACAAGTATCAAGAAGAAAAGTTGCTAGATGTTCTTGAGGAACATAAAGAAGCCATAGGATGGACCATAGCATACAACAAGGGAATTAGCCCCCTCTATGGTAATGCACCAAATTCATCTCGAAGAAAATGTTAAGACCTCGAGAGAACCACAGAGGCGCTTAAACCCTATTTTGAAAGAGGTGGTGAGAGCAGAGATAATATAATTATTAGATGTGGGTATCATTTACCCTATCTCTGATAGTCAGTGGATTAGTTTGGTACTAGTTGTACCAAAAAGTTTAGAGTCACAGTTATTACTAATGAGAACAATGAGTTAGTTCTAACTCGTATTCAAACTGGTTGGCGAGTGTATATAGACTATAGGAAACTCAACTCTATGACTAGAAAAGATCATTTTCCTCTGCGTTTCATTGACCAAATGTTAGAACATATTGCCAGTCACGCTTACTATTCCTTCCTTGATGGTTATTCATGATATAACAAAATCCACATTGCTCGTGAGGACCAAGAGAAAATGACATTCACATGTCTGTTTGGCACATTTGCATATCGTTGCATGCCCTTTAGGCTATGCAATGCACCGGCTACTTTTCAGCAGTGTATGTTGAGTATCTTTTCAGATATGGTCAAGCGATTTCTAGAGGTTTTCATGGATGACTTCTTTGTCTTTGGGTCTACTTTTGATGAAGGTTTATATCATCTATTATTGGTAGTGATAAGATGCAAGGAGAAGAACCTAATTCTTAATTGGGAAAATATCATTTCATAGTGAAATTCGGGATTGTCTTAAGACACATTATTTCTGTTAGATGTATAGAGGTTGACAAAGCTAAGGTAGAGCTAACCGCCAAATTACCACATCTTAGAACTGTTTGGAATGTGCAATCTTCCTTAGGGTATGATGGGTTTTATCGCCGCTTTATCAAAGATTTTTTTAAATCTCCAAACCTCTTGATGCCCTTCTTATTTGAATGCCTTTGAAAGGCTAAAGATCAAGTTAACCTCGGCACCCATCATCTGACCACCTGATTGGAATCTCCCATTTGAGGTGATATATGACACTTCTGACATGCTATAGGGGTTGTCCTAGGCCAACGAGTGGATAAACTTTCTCAAGTCATTTACTATGCCAGCAAGACTTTTAACAACACTTAACTAAACTATTCCACCATTGTAAAAGAGTGGTTGGTAGTCGTTTTCGCTCTTGACAAATTCTGTCCATACCTTATAGGTTCTAAGGTCCTAATCCACACCGATCATGCAGCTTTAACGTACCTTCTCACAAAAAAGGATACTAAAGTTCCTTTAATCCGTTGGATCTTACTCCTATAGGAATCCGACTTACAAATCCATGATAAAAAGGGAGCTGAGAATATTGTGGCAGATCATTTGTCTAGGATTGTGGTTGAATCTATATCTAACTCACTAACAGTCCTTGAGATATTTTCTGATGAGCAGTTAATGTCCGCCTCCTCTTCGATTGTTCCGTGGTATGCTAACATTGTGAATTACTTTGTCACTGAACAGATGCCCGATTCATGGACCAGGGAACAATGATTGGGTTTCTTAGCTAGGGTCAAATGGTTCTTCTTGGATGAACCATACTGGTTCAAGTACTATCCCGATCAGATCATTCAATGTCGCGTTAGTGACTCAGAATTTAGGAACATCCTTTCATTTTGCCATGACAAAGTCTGTGGAGGTCATTTTAGTGGGAAGAAACTACTGCAAAAATTTTGCAATGTGATTTTTATTGGCCCACTCTATTTCGTGATGCTCATGTCTACTGTCAATCATGTGATCATTGTCAACATTAGGAAAGATTGCACGCCGGAATGAAATTCATTAAACCCAATCTTAATTGTCAAAATCTTCGATGTTTGGGGCATTAACTTCATGGGTCCCTTTCCTATATCCCATGGATACTAATATATCCTTGTAGCAGTTGACTACATCTCTAAATGGATAGAGGCGGTAGCATGTAAGCCCAGTGACCACAAAGTTGTGGTAAACTTCTTGAAAGAGAATGTATTCTCTTGTCTTGGCTTTCCTTGTGTAATCATCAGTGATGGTGGAAAATATTTCTGCAATCATACATTTAAAGCCTTAATTAGAAAATATTGCATCAATCATAGAGTAACCACCCCTTACCACCCACAGACTAGTGGCCAAGTAGAAGTTTCTAATCGAGCCATCAAGGCCATTCTAGAGAAAACTGTAAACACCACTAGAAAAGATTGGTCTCTTCGCTGACTAATGCCTTATAGGCATATAGAACTGCATTCAATACTCCTATTGGAATGTCTCCATATAGATTAGTTTATGGTAAGGCTTTCCATCTTCCAGTTGAGTTAGAATATAAAGCAAACTGAGTAATCAAATGCAAATTTTGATCTAGGAAGGCAGGAGAGTCTAGATAAACTTCAACTGGATAAGAATGAAGAGATAAGGAATGATGCATATGATTGTTCAAAATGGTGCAAGGATCATATGAAGATTATGCATGATAGGATCATAACTCGGAAGCAATTTCAGTCAGGACGGAAAATCCTTCTATATAATTCTCGTCTATATCTCTTTTTGGGAAAACTGAAATCCCGTTGGACCGATCCGTACATTGTTCATAAGGTACACTCACATGGTGCAGTTGAGGTCCACAATACCACAGATGGTACCACTTTTCAAGTAAATGGCCATCAATTAAAACCATATCGTGAGTATCTGAGCCCAGAAGTGAAGAAAATCCTTCTGGAAGATCCTATTTATCAGGATTAATCTCTATACATACTAGGAATCCATTTATGTATTTTAGTTTTTGTATCTTTTCTCTTAACTAGGCAATGATGCGTGACATTCACTCGTCCACATCAGGTATTATCTACCCTTCAAATTCTTACATTTGTAGCATGCAGTGCATTCATTCATACATTAAGGACATTGCATGACATAAGTGTGGGGGAGGGTTAATATAAGTTTTCTTTTAGGTTTTCTAGAAAAAAATATTAAAATAAAAAAGATTAAAAAATAAAAATATTAAAAACATTTTCTTTGTTAAAAAAACTTTTTGAAGAGGAAAATAATACTTTGACTTATTTTTGCAAGAAATTAAATTAATTTAAGGAATAAGAGAATCATAATTAGGATTTCTTATACTTGATTGAAATAAGAATATTTGTTTAATTTCTAGGGATAGGAAGAAAATTGAAAAAGTAATCTAGTCTTGATTTTTACCTTGGTAAAATATGCATCTTCTATATATACTTACATACTTAGGATTCAAAAACAAAGATTCTTATGCCTTGAAAAAAAGAAGACGAAAAAAAGAAAAAAAAAGAGAAGAAAATATATATATTATATATAATAAGAATCCTCTGATTAAGCTGGATTTTTGTGCCTTATAAAGCATGATTATTCACGCCTAAAAGTGATTCATATCACCAAATAAATCCTTAGTTTTGTGGCCTTGTTTGCTCGAGTCCTAAGTCTTTGGGGTGTTTTCTCACCTGGTGCCTTAAAACCGTCCGATTTGGGAGTCACGACTAAGGCTCATTATATGAACAAATTAGAAAGCCTAAGAAAGCTAAGGAATATTACTACCAGTATATACACAAATAAGGCATAAGAGTTATAGTTGAAGAACCCTTAGTCAAAATATTCGTGGTCACAAGTTGCATATGACTTAAGATAAAATAATAGACTAGATGAGAATACATTTTTATACCTACTCTTAATTGATAATAAATATTTGAATAGAGGCTAACTCTATGGATGAATATTCGATGCTCCTAACTTACAAGTTGCTTAATACTTGAAAAGCACTTGAAATATTTACTCTTCTTTTCAAAATGCATTTTCAAAAATACTAACAAATTGTTTCTTTTTTTTATGAATTTTGTGGGTGTAATCCACAAAAATCCTCAGGAGGCTACAACTCCTTCTCTATGGGTAATCTAGAAGTTTAAAAGCTTGTTTCACATGCTATGTGCAATTGTGTGACCTGTGAAAGTTATCCAATAAAACCTTAGGTTAGTTTTGTTTTGCTCGAGGATGAGCAAAAGATAAGTGTGGGGGTGTATTTGGACACATATATTGCGTAAAAATTGTTACATTCCTACATATATTCTATAATAAATCATTACAAACTCACTTGTCTTAATATCCTAATCCTTGCAGGGTGATAAAGGGTCTGTTTGGATTTAAGGAATTGGTGTGAAGTGAGGAAGTAGGAAGTAAGATTTATTTCCTTTAGGAAAAAGGAAATGAGTAGTAAGTTTTCTGGTGTTTGGATGATTGTTGGGAAGTGTGGTTTGGAAAATGTTTTGTCTTTTCCGGTGTTTGGATGGTAATGAAAAGTGGAAGTGGAAAAGTTGACCACAAAGTTGACCGCAAAATAATATTAAAATAAAAATTAATTAAGAAAAATAAAAAATAGATTGTAATTAGAATGCAAGTAAGATTTACTTGACCAAAAAATTAACTGTTTTATGCTATAACTTATTATAAATGAGATTTACATGACCACAAAATAACTGTAGCACTCTGGAAGTGAGAAATGGTTGTGTAAAAGAGAGATGAAAAGGGAAATGGGGGTTTTCTTATTTTCCTTTTCCGGTGTTTGGATAGATAGGGAAATGAGCAATTATACTTCCCCACTTCCTCACTTCACTGTGATTCCTTACATCCAAACACGCCCAAAGAGAAGATAAATATGAATCCTATCCAACAAACCCAAAAGTTCAAATCAAACAGGAATCGACTCAAATTCAGAGAGTCTAGAGGCTATCTTATCTGAGGGTTGGATTTACCAGATAAGATAATACTATAAACATTTAAAGAAAAAAATGAATTTTTGAATACCCTATAGATTTTACTGAGGATAAATGGATAGAGAGAAGATCAATGGTTGAGATGAAGTAATTTGGATTCAAATTCAGACTAGATATATTTTAGTATTTTAATCATAACTTTCTCTTTTGAAACTCAAATCTGATGATTAAAGATGATCCAAAAAGAAGATTAAAGGGATACAACTCTTCTGTTGATCACTGTTTCGAATTCTATAACCTGATAAGTAATATTCAGCAATCAACACGCTAACAAGTTGCAGATCAGAATTTTAGATAAATCAAATTAAGTTTGGAGATAAGGGAAAGATTCAAATTCAGAAATAGCCAGCTCCTCCTATCTTTCTACGCTCTTCTTTATCCCTATTTTCTTAGAAATTTCTGTATTCATTGAGAGAGAGGGTAAGACTAGAAAGCTGAAAAGGCAAAAAAAAAAAAGAGTTTTGAGTGTTGTAATGCGAGATTGGAGGAGATCGAGGGTTTTATAATAAAAATTATTGGAAAAATTCAAAATTCTTCTTCAAGATTGTGCATCATCTTCAGCCTAAGTCTCCTTTAATTTTTCTTTATTTTTTTATGCAATTCTTTTCTTTTCTTTTTATGTTTGATTCTATGAATTCATCTCAATGTTATGCATATTCTTTTCTCTTTTCTTTTATTAGTTCTTTTTGTCTTTTGCATCGTTTGGAGGAGGGAAGCATCAAGGCGATGACTAGAAACAATTTCACTAGTTCATCTTTCTCTTTTCTTTGTACCAATCTCTTAATTTCTTTTTCACTTTAGTTATCCAAATCTTCGCAAAAAGGTTAGTATTTCTTTCTTTTTTTGCTTTCTTTATATTTTTATTTTGGCTTTGCTTTCTTCTACAAGACCTTTACTTTTTAAAAAACATAAATTTCAACCTTCATCCAAGGGATTTCTCAACTAGAGAAGATAAAAGTTAGATTTTTAATAGCTATTAAGAACAAGTCTCTATGGATTCGATCCTATACTTGCCACTACACACTTTGCTAAAAAGATTCTAGTAAGTTTAGATTTCATAACTTGTACGTGATTCAACAACGATGGAATTTTTTATGAACTTCAAATTGCGAATAAGAAGCAACGTGAAAGCAACAAGGCATCACCGGCCACCAATATCGGTCCATTCTTTTGATTCTTTAACTTTCTTAATATCATTCCCTTATCTTGATCATTTTTATAATTTTCCTAGCTTTATTGAAATTCGAGGATAAAATTTTTGAATGTCGGTAGAATGTAATATCCCTAGTATTAATATTGTATTAATAGTTTTTTAAATATTTATTTGGTTATTGATTGAAAAATCAAAGAGATAAGAATTACCGTGTAGCTTTGGGCTAACGGGGTCGTGTCCATGAGGAGGAATGCTATAGAAGCTTTTCGGTGTTTTTGTTAAGTAACAAAGAATTGAATTGGTGTCTTTCTATTCTTTTTTTTAAAATTGAAAAAGAGAATAGAGAGAAGGGAAATGATTAAAAGAAAAATTGCAAACTTAGAGAAGGCTTTAGAAAAGGTGATTAAAAAGCTTGAAGAGTGATTTGTTGTTTTTAATATAAGAAGAAGATCTGGGCTCACTATTTCACTACTCAACAATGTGTCCTTCTATTGAAATCCTCAGTGCCTCAACTTGATCATAGGTAAAAACTTAAAATTGATTTTAGAAAGTTTTAAGCAAAGCACATAAGATAGTTGGAAAAGTTAACTCTTTTATTTAAGAAATCATCTTGAATTGAATGTTAAATCATTAAGTAGTTCAAGTATGAGATAAAAAAATTAACTTCAAGAGGCATTTTTAAAAAGAAGTAGAAGTTTAAAAATCTAAACCCATCCTCATGTGCCTGTTGGCCCAAAAGGTTACACTCTCTATTTGTTTAAGTTTTGATGATATCAAAATGCATAGAAGCTATTTGGTACTAATAAGTTATTTTAGAATGAGTTTCTGGTTTGAACAAGTATTGATGGTTTTAAGCATATTGCAAGGTTAATTGCGCTAAAAGTATGATGATAGGTTGATGACGCAAGAGAACTTTTTATAGGAGAGGAGGCTCTAGCTCGGCAACGTGGTTCAGAGACTTCTTCCTTTAGTTTTTATATTTTTAGTTTGTTAAAGGATAGTGTATAGTGTTGAAGCTCAATCTTCCCACACACACAAAATTGCACATGATTTTCAAAAAGATTATTGTTTTTCTCTTGTATAAAATATTTTAATATGTCTATTTCAGTATTTGCAAATTCTATTTTATGTAGTGTACTTAGTCTTGACAATATAAATTTTTGAAAATTAAATTGTCTTCAAAAATATTTTTCAAAATATACTGTTTTGACCTGTTGCGGTTTACCAGACGGTCGATCGGCTCTGTTTCAGGTCAGAACGGTCGACCGGGCGGTCGACCACGCTTCTTACCGTTTGGATGTGTGCATGTGTGCACGTTTCCCGGTCGACCGGGCGGTCGACCGACCCCATGTCGGTCGACCGAGCTTCAGCCGACTGAAAGTACCTTAGTCTCTGTTTGGGACGGTCGACCGAGCGGTCGACCGGGCTGGTAACGGTCAATTTTTTTGAAAACCAGTTGACCGGCCGGTCGACCATGAGCTATTTTTCAGCCTTAACGGTTAGTGTTTTAAACACGTTTTAAAACTTGTTTTCTTCTCCAAACAAATTTTAGGGCTGGATTTGAGTCTAATCTTTCCTGATTATTCATTATAAAGGTTTACCTTTTAGTCCCTACATTTATCCTATAAATAGGGATGATTAGGGTTGAGAAGAATGCAACAATCTTTGCAAAGGAAATCAAAGTTTGAGTTTATTCAAAAGAAGTTTTTGCTCTCAGTTTTTGTGTTCAAAATTCTCTCTTTTCTCTGAAGTTTTTGATTCAAAACTCTCTTCAATTTCATTTTATTTTTCACTTACAAAACTTGAGCTTCAATCCTATACATTATTCTCTAGGGTTTTTATAAGGGAAAAGTTTTTCAAAAGAGAGTTTGTGGTCTTTTGATCACCAAGATATTATTGTATATGTGGCTCCACTACCTCTGGACTAGAGGATTGTGATTGAGGAGTTGGGTACTCCCTTGTGGTTGTAATCCTTTGTGGAAGTTATAGTGGTTCGAAAATCCTTCTGGGTAAAGGCGGGGATGTAGAGCTGGGTGCTCGAACCTCAAAACAAATCTCTGTAATTGTGATTGGTTTATTTGTGTTATTTACTTGCTTTCTTGTTATTTACTTGCTATCCATTCATTATTATATTGTCGATCAATACTCTCACAAAAAGATTGCATTGTGCACCTCAAACTCTTATTTAGAGGAATCACGAGGAAGGAGTTCATAGCCCTTCACGGGGTATTCGGCTTATAATCTTGTTTCAGGTGATCGTTGCATCATATCATTTTAAATTTGTGCATTGATTAGCATTATCACCTATTCACCCCCTAGGTGATTTCAATTGGTATCTGAGCTAGGACTTTAGTTTTTGACTTCACATCCTTAGAGAGATCCTAAAATTTGCTAATCACTATTTTCATATCTTCATTCATTCACTAGTAAAAATGGCCGATAACATTAAGACCCCTCCCAAATTTGATGGACTCAACTTTCTCACATGGAAAGTTAGGGTGACTATTTTTCAACAATCTCTAGGTAGTCTAGTTGCTAAGTCCTTGACCAAGCCTTATAATAGACCCGAAAGTGAGGACACTTGGTCTGAACTTACCTTCAAGGAATTTGATGCTAATTCTAAGGCTCAAAATGCCCTACTTTTAGTTTTGAATGAGGATGACTTAACACGGGTTATCCATTGCAAATCCGCCTATGAGATTTGGCAATACTTATTGGTCACTTATGAGAGAACATCACAAGTCAAGAGAGTTAAATAGATCTCTTGCGTTCCCAATATGAATGTTTTAGATTGCTAGAAGATGAATCTATTGATGATATGATTACCAAGTTTACTAAGATTACAAATGCTCTTTCTTCTCTAGGTGATGATATAAGCAACGACCAAAATGTGCGTAAAGTGATTCATGCTCTTCCTTCGTCATGGGAATCAAAGCTACCACCTTGAAGGAGTTGAATGACAAAGACAAGATGGAGCTCATAAGTCCTATTGAAAATCTTAAGACTCATGAGATGGAGAAGAAGGCTAGAGAAGAAGCGGTACCTCAAAAGAAAAAGTCTATAGCTTTCAAGTCTTCCTCCACCGACTACGATGATGAAGAAGATGATGAATAGCTATCTCTCCTTGTGAGAAATATAAAGTGAATGTACCACAAGAATAAGCTCACCTATAAAAGGCGATGGGAAGGGAAGGAGGAGAAAAGGATCATATGCTACAACTGTCGGAAATCCGGACACATCATGGCCGATTGTCCAGATTTCAAGAAAAAGATGTCCTCCTCTTTGAAGCAAAAGAGGCCGGTTGAAAAGAAGGTGTACAAAGCCACTTGGGATTCGGAAAGTGAATCTGAAGATGAAGTCGACAAGGCAAATGTGTGTTTCATGGCAAACACACCTAAGGTAACTACCTAACCACTTGATGATGAAAGTGAAATAAGTAGAGAAATGTTAGTATATGCTTTCGTTGAACTTTCAGAAAGTTTTGATGATAAAAGGTAGAGTATTCAAAATTGAAAAGAAAATTGAAATGCCTAAAAATCAACTTGTCATTTCTTCAAAAGAAAAGGATGAACTATCTTCTAATCTTATTTCAACACACAGAGATTTTGATGCCTATAGAGTTGCTTGTAAAGCTAAATATTCTAAAATTGATGAAAATGAATTATCCTTGTTAAAAACTAAAATCAATGATTTTGAAAATGTTTTAAAAGAATGTGCTTTTAACACTACTAAATTAGAAGAAATGTTTTCAAAGAAGCAAATGCACACTCCACATGCTAAAAATGATAAAACTACTCATGCCAAAACTTCACATGCTCATCATGCCAACATATCACATGTCAATTATGCTAAAACTACTCACGCTCACAATTTACATGTTTGTAAGCCACATGCTCATTATGCTTTTAAATATGCAAGAATTTATAAATGTACTTATTGTGGCCGGAATGGCCATTTAGCTAAATTTTGCTATGATCATATAAATAGTACAAATAATCTTATGTGGGTTCGAAACACTAACTCTTTAGGACCCAAGAAAATATAGGTACCAAAATCAAGTCTTAAATTATTTGATATAGGTACACACCAAGGCTCCAAGACGTAAGGAGTGGTGGTACCTTGATAGTGGTTGTTCAAGGCATATGACATGGGACATCAACAATTTCACAACCCTATCAAGGTACGTTGAAGGTGGCATCGTCACTTTCGGAGATAACTCCAAAGGCATCATCATCTGTATAGGTAACATTAAGATTGGTGCATCTCCTTTAATTGAAAATTTTGTTCTTGTTGATGGGCTTAAACATAACTTGCTTAGTATTAGTCAACTATATGATCGTGTTCTCAAAGTTATGTTTGATAAATCTTCTTGCAAATTTTTTTATTGTAAAACCAATAATTGTATTCTTACTGGATTTCGTGAAAATAATGTCTATATTATTGACATGCTTAATTTAGATTGTTCTACTAAATGTTTAAATGCTTATGATGAGATTTCATGGTTATGGCATAAAAGATTAGGACATGCATCTTTTGATCACCTTGCTAGAATTTATTCTAAGGAATTGGTAAAGGGTATTCCTTGTTTGAAGTTTGAAAAAGACCGCATTTGTGGTGCGTGCCAACTTGGGAAACAAACCAAGTCTTCTTTCAAACCAATCAAAGATATCATGTCGTCTAGGCCTTTAGAATTAATTCACATGGATCTTTTAGGACCAACTAAAACTAAAAGCTTAAATGGGAGTAGATATGTTTTTGTTTTAGTCTATGATTTTTCTCGTTTCACTTGGGTTTTCTTTTTGGAGCATAAAGATCAAACTTTTTCGCATTTTAAGAATTTTCGAAAGAGGGTTGAAAAAGAAAAAGGATTTTTGATTGTACGGATAAGAAGTGATAGAGGTGGTGAGTTTGTCAACCAATTCTTCATGACTTATTGTGATGAAAAGGGAATTAAACATGAAATGTCATGTCCTAGAACTCCACAACAAAATGGAGTAGTTGAGAGGAAGAATAGAACTCTTCAAGAAATGGCTAGGACTATGATAAGTGAATATGGGCTCCCTCAATACTTATAGGCTGAGGCCATAAACACCGCATGCTACATATCAAACCGTATTTATTTGTGTAAAAATACTTTCAAAACCTCTTTTGAAATTTATCATTTAAGAAAACCAAATGTTTCATACTTCAAAGTTTTTGGATGCAAGTATTTTGTTTTGAATACCAAAGATAATTTGGGTAAATTTGATGCTAAGGCTTATGAAGCAATCTTTGTTGGTTATTCTAGTACTAGCAAAGCATATAAAGTGTTCAATAAATCATCTCATACTATTGAAGAATCTATGCATGTTAAATTTGAAGAATCTAAACTATTGTTGAGAATGTTGTAGAGATTGACTCATTAGGTGAGGACATGGAGAAAATATCCTTGAAGGACTCACTCATCCAATAAGACAAGTAAGAAACCATTGGTGAAATTCAAAAGGATAAAGTGGAACAATCACAACCACTTCCTAAAGATTGGAGATATGCCTCAAATCATCTCAAAGATCTCATCATAGGTGATGTATCAAAAGGGGTAACCACTCGCTCCAAACTCCATGATTTGTGTGGGAATTATGCTTTCATATCTCATTTTGAACCCAAAAACATCCTCGAAGCCGAGGGCGACTCATATTGGTTGCTAGCTATGCAAGAAGAGCTCAATCAATTTGAGCGCAACCAAGTTTCGTACCTTGTTCCTAGACCCCACGATAGACCAATAAATGATACTAAGTGGATTTTTAGGAACAAGTTGGATGAGTCAGGAAATGTTATTAGGAATAAAGCTAGGTTAGTGGCCCAAGGTTACACTCAAATTGAAGGAATTGACTTTGAGGAGACCTTTGCACCCGTAGCACGGCTAGAAGCCATACGGATCACACTAGCTTATGCATCTTATAAAAATTTTAAACTTTTTCAAATGGATGTAAAAAGTGCATTTTTAAATGGTTTTATTGATGAGGAAGCTTATGTTGAACAACCTTCCGGTTTTGTGGATCATATTCATACAAATTTTGTTTTTAAACTAGATAAAGCATTATATGGTTTAAAATAAGCTCCAAGAGCTTGGTATGAAAGGCTTTCTAGTTTTCTTCTTTCAAATGATTTTGTTAAAGACAAAGTAGACACCACATTATTTACTAAACATGTTAATAGTGACATTCTTATAGTTCAAATATATATTGATGATATAATCTTTGGTTCTACTAATGAGTTACTTTGCAAGGAGTTTGAACAATGTATGTAACGTAAATTTGAGATGTCATTGGTGGGTGAATTGAACTATTTTCTTGGACTCCAAATTAAGCAAATGCGTGATGGGATTTTCATATGTCAAGACAAGTACTCCAAGGAACTCATCAAGAAATTTGGGCTTGAAGACTCAAAAATTTGCAACACTCCCATGGCCACCACCACCAAGCTTGATAAGGATGACCAAGGTAAGTGTGTTAACATTAATTATATAGAAGCATGATAAGTAGTTTGTTGTATTTAACGGCTAGTAGGCTGGATATTATGTTAAGTGTGTGTCTTTGTGCTAGATTCCAATCGTGTCCCAAAGAGACTCATTTAATTGTGGTAAAACGCATTATTCGTTATATTAAGGGCACTATTGGAATGGGTCTTTGGTATCCGAAAATCGGAGAATTCTCAATGACGAGTTTTTCAGATGCCGACTATGCAGGTTGTAGAGTGGATAAGAAGAGTACTAGTGGAACATGTCAATTTCTTAGTAATTGTCTTGTTTCATGGTCTTCCAAGAAACAAATTCGGTAACCCTCTCAACCACCGAGGCGGAGTATGTTGCGGCGGGGGCTTGTTGTGCTCAAGTCCTTTGAATGAAACATACTCTCCTTGATTATGATTTGCATTATGACCACATAAAAATTTTTGTGATAATACTAGTACTATTCATATGACTAAGAATGCAAATCAACATAGTAAGACCAAGCACATTGAGATTCGATATCACTTCCTTAGAGTTCATTTTGAGAAAGGTGATATTGATATTGATAATGTTTCTTCCGATATTCAACTTGCCGATATTTTCACTAAACCACTTGACTATAATAGATTTTTCTTTATATGTGATGAACTAAATGTTTGTGTTGTTGAATAAGGAAGTTTTCTTACTAATATATCCCTTTTTGATGTATGACAAAAAGGGGGAGAAATATGTGTTCTATTGGCTTGGGTTTATGATTTGGTGTTTTTTAGTTGTTTTATGGTTGTTGCTTGCAAAATTTTCAAATTTTCAAAAATTCAAAATTTTTTCTCAGAATGAATTGTTTTATACTTGTTTAAATAGAGCATTATTTGAGGCGGAGTTTTTACCTCTCATTTATATCTTGTGTTATAGCATATATGTTTTGTCATCATCAAAAAGGGGAGATTGTTGGCCCAAAAGGTTACACTCTCTATTTGGTTAAGTTTTGATGATAACAAAACTCATAGAAGCTATTTGGTACTAATAAGTTATTTTAGAATGCGTTTCAGGTTTGAACAAGTATTGATGGCTTCAAGTATATTGCAAGATTAATTGAGCTAAAAGTATGATGATAGGTTGATGACGCAAGAGAACTTTTTATAGGAGAGGAGGCTCTAGCTCGGCAACGTGTTTTAGAGACTTCTTCCTTTAGTTTTTATATTTTTAGTTTGTTAAAGGATAGTGTATAATGTTAAAGCTCAATCTTCCCACACACACAAAATTGCACTTGATTTTCAAAAGGATTATTGTTTTTCTCTTGTATAAAATATTTAATATGTCTATTTCAGTATTTGCAAATTCTATTTTATGTAGTGTACTTAGTCTTGACAATATAAATTTTTGAAAATTAAATTGTCTTCAAAAATATTTTTCAAAATACACTGTTTTGACCTGTTGCGATCGACCGGACGGTCGACCGGCTCTCTTTCAGGTCAGAACGGTCGACCGGGCGGTCGACCGCGCTTCTGACCGTTTGGGTGCGTGCATGTGTGCACGTTTCCTGGTCGACCGGGCAGTCGACCGGACCCCATGTCGGTCGACCGAGCTTCGGCCGACTGAAAGTACCTTAGTCTCTGTTTGGGACGGTCGACCGAGCGGTCGACCGTGGGCTGGCAACGTTCAATTTTTTTGAAAACCGGTCGACCGGCCGGTCGACCGTGTGCTATTTTTCAGCCTTAACGCTAGTTTTTTTTAAACACGTTTTAAAACGTGTTTTTCTTCTCCAAATGAATTTTAGGGCTGGATTTGGGTCTAATCTTTCCTGATTATTCATTATAATAGTTTATCTTTTAGTCCCTACATTTATCCTATGAATAGGGATGATTAGGGTTGAGAAGAATACAACAATCTTTACAGAAGAAATCAAAGTTTGAGTTTATTCAAAAGAAGTTTTTGCTCTCAATTTTTGTGCTCAAAATTCTCTCTTTTCTCTGAAGTTTTTGATTCAAAACTCTCTTCAATTTCCTTTTATTTTTCACTTACAAAACTTGAGCTTCAATCCTATACATTATTCTCTAGGGTTTTTGTAAGGGAAAAATTTTTTAAAGAGAGTTTGTGGTCTTTTGATCACCAAGATATTATTGTATTTGTGGCTACACTACCTCTGGACTAGAGGAGTGATTGAGGAGTTGGGTACTCCCTTGTGGTTGTAATCCTTTGTAGAAGTTATAGTGGTTCGAAAATCCTTCTGGGTGAAGGCGGGGCCGTAGAGCTGGGTGCTCGAACCTCAAAATAAATCTTTGTGTTTGCGATTGGTTTATTTGTGTTATTTACTTGCTTTCATTCATTATTATATTGTCGATCAATACTCTCACAATAAGATTGCATTGTGCATCTCAAACTCTTATTTAGAGGAATCACGAGGAAGGAGTTCAGAGCCCTTCACGGGGTATTTGGCTTCTAATCTTGTTTCGGGTGATCGTTGCATCATATCATTTTAAATTTGTGCATTGATTAGCATTATCACCTATTCACTGCCCCCTCTAGGTGATTTCAGTTCCTTTAAGAACACTTTCAACGAAGAAAGACTTAGTTTAGGCATGCGAATCATTCATTGGGTCTTTTCATCAAAACCATTCAAAAAGAAGAGGAATCGGAGAGAGTAACAATAGTAAGTCCAGAAAACAGATTTAGCTAATCATGGAAGATGAAAAACAATACTTGTAAATAAAGCAAGACATACCGTGAAATGGAGTGAAAGAAGAGAGAGCTTGATCATTTTATTGATGTCACTTCAATCTTCAGATTACATGTTGGCCCAAAGGCCTTCCACTCTAGTTTTGATGATGATTAACTCATGTAGTTATGTGTACTAATAATCTTGTGATTTTAGTTTCAGATCTTTAATCAAGTTATTAGTAGGTGATTAGCTTCAACAAGATGATTTGGAAGCTACCCACATGTTGATTCAAGAGCCCAAGCGTCAAAGATCATATATAGCACTTGCTCGGTGGATCAAAGAGTTTTGGATCGAGTCGGCTTGGAAATTGCGCTCTGCAAGAAGACTTAGGTATCCCTAGTTTAGTTTGTGTTTAGAGCCCTATTGTAAAGATTAGAATAGTATGATAATGCTCAAGTTCATAACACACACGTTTCATGTTTTGAATATTGGTTTTCAGTTTTTCGGTTTTAGGTTTAACCGATCTTGGTTTTCATGAATAGATAGATCAAAACAAGTTTACATGGTTTAATGTATATATGATTTGTTCTATATACATGCATGCTTTAATTTCCTAGACAAACTTAGTTTTGACTCCATTATTCATGTGTTATATGTTTTGGTATTTTTGACAAAACATATTTTGGAATTAATGACAAAAACTATGATATATATTTATTTCATGTATATTGGATTTCTATCCATATGCATCATGCTTCAAAGTGTTTAATTATCATGTTTTTGTATCTGGAAGAGTTTTGGACAAAACGTATTTTCTATTCAAAATTCAAGTTTTAGAAATACAGTTTTTGGTTTTTGGTAAAAATGAAAAGACATAAAAAAAATAGTTTTAATTGCTTGATATTTGAGTCAAATCTTTTATCACATGTTTATATATCAATGCAATTTAACAAAACTATTTTTGGGGATTTTTAGTAATTTATAAGAATTTATTGGATATTTATTTCCCCAGATTTCTGACCTGTTTTGGTGTCTGCCAGGGTGATCGGTCGACCGGTACGGTCGACCGCACCTGTAGACGGTCGACCGTATGGGTCGACTGACGTGCACAGAAACGTGCACGCTGGCTACACCTATAGCCAGTCGACCGTGCCGGTCGACCGACTGAGAGCAGGTTTGCTCTCTGTTTGTTTGGGTCGACCGGGCGGTCGACCGCTAGCGCCAACGGGTCAAAAATTGACCGTTGGGCGCCGGTCGACCGTCAGGGTAATTCTGACAAAAATTACAGCCAACGGTTATTTTCCAGATTTGCCTATAAATACCCCATTTGAGAGAGTTTTTCTCTAAGAATTTTTGTGCGAATTTTTACATACTCTCTGGTGTTTTTACAGCATTAAAAGGAAGTTTTTGGGCTTTAATTGAACAACATATTTGGTGTTTTTGCTAGGGTTTGGAAAATCAAGAAGAGGGTTTTTTGGAAAGAGTTGATTCAACATCACTATTTTGTTTTCTAGTTTTCCCAAGGATTTTTCTTTGTGATTTTGATTTCCATTCCTTTGGTTTTCTCCACACTTGAGCAAAAATCTACTATTTCATTCTATAGGATCTTTGTGTGGGAAAAGAGATTGTTTTGTGGTTGTTGTTTAAACCACTAAGTTGTAAACCCAATTCTTGCTTTGTGCCTTTCCCTCATTGTGTTGAGGAAGTTTGGCTATTGGGTTGTTTCCCTCAAGGTTGTGAGGTGATCTTTGTATTGGGTTGTGCTTGCCTCAAGGAGGAGGTTGTAGTTGGCTTGGAGTTGTGCCTCAAGGAGGAGGTTGTGTTTGTAAGGAGAGGAGTTGGGTACTCCTTGTATTGTGATTGCCCCAAATCCTCGTGGAGGTTCCCTTTGTGGGAGTCCTTTGTGGACAAGCTAGTGGATTGGAAATCCTTCGTGTGTCGAAGGCGGGGATGTAGAGCTGGGTGCTCGAACCTCGGAACATATCTTTTGTTTGCGCTTGATCCATTGACTCTCTCTAACTCTCTCTTTACTTTGTGCCTTGCATCTATTTATATTGCTCATTCATATTTGCTTGGCTTGGTTGTGTGTGCATCATTTGTTGATCACACTTGAGTGTAATTTGCATTAAGTTTTTAAATTCCGCATTTAGTTCACTAGATTAGCATCGTCACCTATTCACCCCCCCTCTAGGTGACATTTCATTACAATCACTCAATTCCTCTTTCACTGGTATTTGCACTAAACTACAAATTATAAAACAAAGATACAACTTCTATACTATCTAACAAAGAGACTAAACCTTAAAAATACAGAGAAAAACTAAAACTAAGTTTCGGTCCTTTTTTCTAAACAAAACCCTGCCTTTTATAGGCAAAACCCCAGAGGGAAAGGAGTGAGGAGATAAGGGGAGAAAACGCTTCCCTTATCTCCATCCAAAAGCCGCGGATTCGCGGCCAAAAGCCACGGATCGGCCACATCCTGGTGGAGATGCGGTTGGCGTGGGCTTAGGCTCCCTTTTGTCTCGCTGGATTCACTGATTCAACTCCTAGATTTGACGAAATGATCTTTAATTGTCGGCTTTAACAACTTGATTTGGGAAGATCCATTTCAAATGATTTTCAACCTCTCTAATTTGCCAAGATGGATGTTCTGTTGTCATGTGTGATGATCATCCACGTAACATAGAAGGGATAGGTACTGTCTTTATCAAGATGTTTGATAAGATGGTGTAGAAATTGAAAGATGTGAGGTATGTACCTCAACTGAAAGAAATCTTATCTCAGTTGCTGCCTTGAAAGCATTGGGTCAAGAAGTATCTACTAGAGATGGTGTTCTCAAGATGATTAAAGGCTCGATGGTTGTCTTGAAGGGTGTCTGATGCAATAACCTTTACTACTTGAAGGGTAGTATGGTTAAAAGAAAAGTGGCGACTTTTACAAATTCAGATAATGATTGCACTAACTCTGACATATGAGCTCAGACATATAGAAGAAAAGTCTTTGCAAGCTCTTGTAAAGTAAGGTTTACTGAAAGATGTCAGTATTTGCAAATTAGAATTTTGTGAATATTGCATCATCGGAAAGAAGACTAAGTTGAGATTCGGTATCGTGACTCATTGCAATAAGGGGATTCTGGATTATGTTCACACAGGTGTCTGGGGCCTGATGGCATATATTGGAGGTAACCACTACTTTGTGTCGTTCATAGATGATTACTTTAGGCGATGTTAGATATAAACCATGAAGCACAACGGAAAAGTCATGGTGTAACGCCCCGATCCCGCGGATACGGGGACGTCACTGCAACGTATATACGTAGGTCAGAACTACCCTCCCGTATATACGCTAAGCATCAGTACAGACAAGAATCAGAGTACGGAAGCAAATGGTGCATTATACATTCCAACACATATATCCAATTACAGAATTATCACCAGATGTGATTACAATATTACAATAATATTATATCACTGATGCGCAAATGCGGGAATACAAGAGATATACAATATATATGAACAGTATAAAAGGAAGCTCACATACACGTATACAAGGAAAGTACAAGCATAAATAGAAAAAGGGCACTCACGAGTTTGCTAAGGAAAAACTCGAGAGGCACAGAGGGGGTCTGGAAGGATGGAACTCTGAAAGGCCTGCTGGGGATCCACGCTACTGCTGCGTTACTCTGAACACACGCTCCTAGCTCCAAGACCTGGACGTGAGAATCCAGGGGAGTCAAATGATACTCCCAGGCGAGTGGTGAAGCAAAACCAAGTGGTGAAGCAGGGTGAGCACAATAATGCATATATCAAGTGATATCAAGTAGGAAATACTCAGGAGGCAGATAGGTTAGAGCAGGTATGAATAGATATGGCAGAATAATCATAAAACAGGAAATCCGAATAAAACCAATCCGAGCTACCAGGTAGTTATAACATAATACTCATAAAACACGAAATCCGATATAAAGTCCGGAAAAGCAAATACGGTAAGGCACAGCACAGATTCATAGCCGTTTAAGTTGCAGGCTTTGGTATGCGTCCCATTCCACATACCTCTACTTACAACTTAAAAAGCCGGTTATTATGACACTTTATTATTACTCGTCTAACCCATATATCTAGGTATGTGGCTCGGTGTACGGCCAACTCACATACATCCATATATCAGCAAGTCGAGGTTGTTATTGGAAACAGCGGTTGTATCAACGAACTATGTTTACAGTGGGTCCCGTGCATACCCGGGACCACGGCCCAGGATTGTTCCGTTGCTTGAAGACGGAACCTGCCGCAAGGCTAAACAGGAGGGACTTATGTATGCCCTTGTCATGACAGTAAACAGGAAAGGGAGAAAGCACTCCCCTCGGTCCCCTGGAGTACCACAGGTAAGACCGGATATATAGTGCACAACCTAATGCCACTGTAAACACGAACACTATCGATATCCGCATGTTTCCCCCGACCCAATACAAGTTGGTCCATTTTAAGATTCAATAGTTTAATTATCACTTTACGGGAAAAACAGGAAATAGACATGATCAGGAATCAGGAGTACACAAATATATATAGTCAGGTCACTGCATGTAAAGCAGGAGAACAAGTCACTGATCATGACACAGAATCATAAGTCAAGGTCCCCGTAAAGATGATAATCACAAGTCAAGTTATCATGCTGGGTGTAAGGTGATAGCATGATAGGATGGTGATAATGAATAAGCAACCAAACATATAAGAGATTGATAATAATCAGGTGGTAAGTTATGTCAAGAGGTTGATAATAGTCTGGGTAAGTCAGGTCATACCAAGAGGGTCTAGCCAAATAGTAGTATGTCAGGTGGTCAGGTGATAACACTCTAGATGGTCAGGTGATATACATGTGTTAAATAAGAGCATGCAACTGAATAGTCCGAGGTGATGGTATGGCAAGGTAATATAAAAGTAACCCAAAGTACAACGACCACGAAGGGTCGGCCACGCATAGTATAGCACAGTAAAAGACATGAAACATGAAATAAAATACATAGAGCTAGAGCGAGAACATTTGCATAATCAATGAAATAGTAAAGTAAGAGGGTGGCGAGAATACTCGCCTGAGTCACCAATATACCGAAATATCCGTAATCCACTGAAGTTCGGAATGCGCCGCAACCTGTGATATAAATATGTAGAGTGAAGATGAGAGAGAGAAAGAATGGAAGATGATGTGTGTCTAAAGACAAGTCAAGTAATACCTATAGGTGATGTAAGTCTAGAGGGTAAGGTTCATGTTCAAGAAAGGAATCAACTAAGATGGCTAGGCAAAGTTAGTCGACTAGGATGGAAGAGTAGTCGACTAATAGTGGAGTTAGTCGACTAACAGTCTGGTATAGTCGACTAGAACTGGTTTCCAGAGAGTTGGGTTTGGTTTCAGGGAATAGTTAGTCGACTAGGTTAGGAGGGGTAGTCGACTAATAATGATCTTAAGTCGACTAACAGATACTTAAGTCGACTAAGTCTGTGATACAGAAAGTTGGGATTTCTGTCTCAGGATAAATTAGTCGACTAGGGAAGAATGGGTAGTCGACTAATAGTCTATAGTCGACTAATAATATAGTCAAGTCGACTAGGGCCGAGAGTTAAGGTTTCTGGTCCAGGAAGGGTTAGTCGACTAGGGTCAAGGGTGTAGTCGACTAAGGGCCTCTAGTCGACTAGGAACTAAGGTAAGTCGACTAATACTGTGTTTCCAGAAAAGGTTAAGATTCAGCTAAGGGTTTCTAGTCGACTAGGTTATAGGTCAAGTCGACTAATCGACTGGAAACAGCATACAGAACAGGTTTTCTAGGGTTTGTGTTTGATGGCTAAAAATATGATTTTGATGGCATAATTGAACATGATATGTGAACTTAAGCATGCTAAGAAATAACCAAGTCTTGGTGATTGAAATTACTCACCAAAAGGCACCAAGTGATGGAGGTTGAGGATGAAAGGAAAGGTGGAGTCTTTTGGTGTTGTTGACCTTGTGGTGGTGGTTTCCATGGTGATGAAGGAAGAAGAAGATGAAGCTAGGTTGGAGAAGTGGTGGTGGTTGCCTTGGTGGAGATGAAGGAGATGGAGGTGGTGAAAGCTAGGGTTTGGCTTTTGGTGAAGAGAAATGAAAAGAAAGGGATTGAAATGAAAAGGAAATGTATATATAGGGATTTGGATTTTGTAAAGGGAGTTGCAATTAAATGAAAGGGGAGGGCTTAATTGCAAAGTGGGGGTGAGGTGAGTGTCCTTCTCTTGGCCACTTGGCCGGCCATGGGATGAGGGAGAGAGAAATGCATTTAATGGGGTAGGTGGGAGTTGGTGGAATAAGAAAAAGAATTTGGAATTTTGGAAAATAGGAAAAGTGTGTGATGGAAGTTAAAGGAAAGGAAAGAAAGAAAATAGGAAATGGAAAGAAAATGGAAAAGGGAAGAAATTCTCTTGGAATAGAAAATGAAAATAATGGAAGTGGCGGCTTCCCGGGATTCAGTAGTAGATACAGAAATCTTTCGGGAAAATACCGGAATCGTCCGAAATTCAAGTATCTCGGAACGACCCGAAATAATTACCAAAAATCAATAATAATATATAAAGACCAATAGTGAAATCCGTTTGAAGAAATACTTTATAGTTTTAAAACTAAAAATCCTGGAATCAATAATTTACCGACTCCGTTGGAATTTTCATAAATTCATAAAATCCTCAGAAAAAGAATGTAGGTAGAAAATATGATTCTAAGGAATAATGTCTAAAGAACCATCATGAAATTCCAAGCCGTTTGTAAAATAAAAATCCGGGAATCGGTCAGCGGTACTGGCCGACACCGGTTTTGGAGAAATTCCTTTTAATCCAAGATAATCCCAGAAAATCATATAAATCCAAAATATTGGAAAATAATCTTTGGAACTGAAATCGGTCAAATCTAAACACCGGAAAGGCCAAATCGGGTAATATACTAGGATCGGGTCCTTCGGTTCAGACTAGGGCTGACTCCGTGTCCACGAATCCAAATCCAAACAAAACAATCATATAAGGAATTCATCATACAGAATAAATACAGGAAACAAATCGAAAAAATACGACTGAAAATCTGAATACGCAACTAAGTACGTATTCCGGAAACGGGGTATTACACATGGAGTTGTTTGTAGAGTGGAAGAAGAACATGGAGAAGAGTACAAAAAGAAAGATCATGGTATTCATTTAGACAATAGAGGAGATCCTTTCTTACAGCTATGCCATGATGAGGGCATAGAAAGGCACTTCATAGTAAGGAAAATGATTGAGTTTAGACATGCACACAAAAATATAGAATTTTAGAAATAAAAAATAAAAGTGTATGGTTCTCAATACTACCACTATAGCAAGTGATTGTACGGGTTGTGATCCATAAGGAGGGACTAGCGATGGAAGCGTGTTGTAAGTTCTCTTTTAAGTTCACTTGAAATGGTTAAATGTTTTCTTTTATTCTTGTAAGGAAAAAAAAAAGAATCTATGGTTAAGTTAAGAAGAAAGTGATAGATTTAGAAGGTAGAGAAAATGAAAAATGAGTTTATACAAAAAAAAGGTGAAAATAGTGAAGCCTGTACTGAACATGATACTAATGTAAGTCTTTCTTCTTTTCTTTCATTGTTATTTTAATCGAATCAAAAGTTGCTTCTCTCTCATCTCAATTATATAAATAAAATGAAAAATTACATTAAAAGAAAACAAAAATCCTAAGTTACAAACTAAAAAATAGCCTAGCCTATACTCTCTGCTGAATTGTTCTCTCTGGCCTCAGAGTTTGCAGGATTTATAGCAAAAACATAACAGGGGTGAGCGTCCGAAGATAGGGGGAGCAAACGCTCCCTCATATCTCAAATAACTATCACGAATGTGCAGCTTTGGTCGTTGATTCGCGGCCCAGGTGTGGCCAGATGGCCACACCTGGGGGCAGACCCTGTTGGATCTAGCCACACCCGGGGGCAGACCCTGTTGGCCTCCTTTTCCTTTCATCCAATAATATTTCAGATTGATTTTCTGTTTTGACGATTCTTCTGGTTATTTTCGGTTAAGTAACTGGATCCATAAAAATTTGAGTTTAATCAGTCTTCATGTAGTGTTATCTTTCCTGATATGCACTGATCTTTAGCTAAAATTACCTTTATCTCTTTGAGTCTAAATTAATCTGGATTTAGATGGACTCTAGGGCTTGTTTTTTTTCTTTTTCATTTAGTAAAGGTCCTACACATGATCAGAGAAAAGATAATTCAATAACAGAATTTATTAAACAATAAATATGAGAATATGATGATAAATATGCAATATCAGTAACTGATTAGAAATTACCGCAACAAAATGGGGTGGCTGAAAGGATGAACAGAACCTTGCTAGAAAAGGTCTAGTGCATGTTATCCAACGCTGGCATATCAAAATCTTTGGGCTGAGGCATTGGCGTATGCTTGCCATCTCGTTAACAGGATGCATTCACCTACAATAAGAGATAAAACTCCTCTAGAGATTTGGTCAGAAAAAGTTGCTCAGGATTATGATTCGCTCAGGTATTTAGTTGTCCAGCCTACTATCATGTCAAGAAGGACAAGTTGTGTTGGCCTATTGGTCTTTCACCCTAGTTTTGATGATGACTAAATTATGAAGTTATGTTACTAATGATCTTGTGTTTACTAAGTTTTAGATATAGGTCAAGATCATAGTTAGTGTTTAGCTTCAACAAAGACATGAAGTCAAGTTTTAAAGCTATCATGAGTTAATTTAAGAGCTCATGCTTAAAAATCGCATCAAGTACTCAAGAAAAAAGTCTCGCTCTTTGGATCGTGCCTAGACCAAAGTCCTCTAGGTTTGTTTATTTAGATGTTTATTTATTTACATCTTATGTAAAGGATAAAATAGTTTTTAATTGCTCAAGTTACACACACATAAGATTTATAGTTTTGGTTTTGGTTTAATCG
Source organism: Agave tequilana (assembly GCA_038442645.1). NCBI lineage: Eukaryota > Viridiplantae > Streptophyta > Magnoliopsida > Asparagales > Asparagaceae > Agave > Agave tequilana. Next base: position 87,328 of record JAVJIF010004744.1, read on the forward strand.
TTTTTAGTTTCAAACGGTTTATGATGTTTATAGTTTTAAGGCTTTAATATATCAAGTATACATCTTTTACTTTCATGAATAGATTTTATCAAAAGAACTTTTACATGGTTTATATATATATATTAGATTTCATCCTTATACATTTAGGGTTCAAATATGTTAGAAAAACATATTTTGATGTATCTAATCATATGTTTAAGTTTTGTTTTTATCAAAACTTATTTAGGTATTTATTGTCAAAATAAGGATATATCATTTACTATGTGTATTGGATTCTATCCATACACATTATGCTTAAAATGTGTTTCAATATCTTGTTTTTGTAGCTATACAAGTTTAGAGAAATCAGTTTTCCATTTCAAAGTTTAGTTTTCAAAAAATACAGCTTTTGGTTTAAGTCTTAATTTCTATGCTTCAAAATTAGTTCATATTGTTTTATAATGTGTGTTGATTTTTGATCATACATATTTGCATTTCAAAGTATTTACATGAACTTATTTTTGTGAAATTTATTGGGATTTAATTGAATTTTTTATAGATTAAACAAGTTAGTTTTTAATCCCTTAAGATTTGTTTCTAGGCTTCTATCGGCAGACCGACCTGTCGATCGATGATTAGTCTCTAAAATTGTATATTTCATACCATATCTTCACATTTATTCAATATTAAATTTTGTTAATAACACCTCTATATGTTCTTAGGTCCATGGTGTGGAATGAAGAAGAAGCCCAAAAATCCCATTTATTTTGTGATTTAAAGCCTATAAGAATAGCCATTGACTTTGAAAGGAGGATCTGTCAAAATTGGGTGCACATATCAGGAAACTAGCAGCACATACTAATGGAGGACAAACTGACAGCGTGTGATAAATGGCGCAGGGCGCGAAAACGCAGCCCTGGCCGCATTTTCGCGGTCGTAGCGTGGAGTCGCGTGTCAAGATTCGACGCGCGCCCCGTGACACCCCCTAGTGCCCCATTTTGCCTATAAATACCCTGGGATTTCCAGAGCTCAGGGGGGAGGAGTTTTGAGGTGATTTTTAGGGTTATTTCTTCTCTATGTATGTAGTTGTTAGGGAGTTTTGGTTAGTTCTTCTTCTTCTTCCTCTTTTGTATTTTTTATTTAATGTAGATCTTGTAATAGGGAAGAGAGGAGTACATAGGATGAAAGTAAAAGTGCTTGTAATGGAGGGTGACACTCTACGAAAGGTTCTTTCTTTATCTCTACTTGTTTTCTTTAACTCTTTTTACATGTTTAGCTAATTTTTTTCTCATGGCAACTAACTACTAACACTAACTTGCTAACTTCTTACTTGATAATCCACATGAATCTAATAGCCTCTACATGGCCTTGCTCTTGCAAGAGCCATTGATGACTCATGATGATGGATTCTAACACTCTAACTTCTAACTCTCTAACAAGTTACCATTAATTTATTCCATACTTACTTTATTTTAGATTTAATGATTTAAGTGTAGCTTGCACTTATTTGTTGAGTTTGACTGTGATGAGTTATCTTATGGGTCATGCTTTGAAACGCTCTTGAACCAAGGACTAGTGATGGCCAAGGATACATGTGAGGTAACTATCACTAAGAGGTTAGCATGGTTAGTGGAGCCATTAGTAATTAGCAGCCATGAGTTTTCTTTTCTTTTTACTTTGTTTTAGAAATCTTTCAAAAATCACAAATACATTCTTTTCTATGTTTCTCACTTCTTTGTTTTCACCGTATCCTTCTCTTTCCATTCTTTATTTTCTTTTCTTTTCATTTTTTAAGACATAGAAGAACCATTAACATACACGTGGATAGACCGGTAAAGCTTCTATCGCTTCCCGTCCTTGTGGATTCGACCCGTTTAGCCTCTATGTTATGACGAAAGTATCGAGGAAGCCAAAGCATGCACTTTTAACTCGTGATTTCAAAACATACACTTTTCCTGCACAGTTTCCCTCGATCAACTGACACATGGCTCGGTCGACGGAGCGATTGACTGACGTGCATAAAAACATGCACAAGCCCATAGCCAGGCTTGGCTGACCAACCGGTCGACTGTAGCTAGGCTCGGTAGGCCGAGCGGTTGACCGACTGGCACTACCCATCTTTCGGGTAGGGGCCGGTCGACCAAACGGTCGACCAATAGGCCTTTGCCTTGGGGACGGTCGACCGATAACCCCAACGGTCGAGAAATCGACCATTGGAGGTTGACCGAACGATCGACCGACAGGTCACTCTGGCCTGTGATCTGCCTCCAACGGCTAGTTTTTAGAGACACTATATATATGGGTTCTCTTTGCCAGTTTTGTATAAGAATTTCAAGAGCAAAATTTCCCATCTTCTACAGAGTTTTTAACAAGTTTTCAAAACAAGTTTTTGTGCTTCAAATCTTTATCATTATTTTGTTTCAAAGTTTTGAAAAATCAAAAGAAAACAAGTTTTGGGAATTATAGTTTTTTTCTTCATTTCTTCATCTATCAAGAAGTTTTTCTCAGTATTCTCTTTGTGTTTTCTTTTCCAAACACTTTGTGCACTCACAAACTTAAGCACTTCAAATTTATCCTCTAAAATTTTGTATTGTGAGATTTTTGTTTGTGGTCTTTTGAGATCACCAAGTCATTGTTTGTGGTCTTTGTGATCACCAAGTTATAATTTCTCTTTGCTTTATGCTTGGCTTTGTGCCTATCTCTTGTGTTAAGGATTGTAAGAGAGCTAGAGTTGTGTACTCCCAATTTGTATCTGTAATTCCTCAATGGAGGTCCTTTTGTGAAAGATCTAATAGTGGATTTCTGTGCGAAGGCGGGGACATAGAGCGATGGCTCGAACCTCAAAACATATCTTTGTGTTTGCGTTTGATCTTCTATCTCAACTCTTTACTCTTTATATCTTGCATTGTCTTTATTGCCATATCTTTATGTGCTTGATATTTTATGTGTGCCCACACTTGTATTCAATCAAGAGAGCTATTAAAGCACCTCAACTCTTAAATTAAAGGAATCGTAACGAGAAGTTCCAAAGCCCTTCACGGAAAATTTGGACTCACTCTTGATTACACTTTATGTGTTAGCTTTTAGTTTTAAATTCCACATTATTGTCACTAGATTAGCACTATACCTGTTCACACCCCTCTAGGTGTACTTTCAAGTTGGACCCAAGGGAGAGAAAAAGTGTTTTCGTAAGATTCTAGAAATGAGTAAAAGGCTACACAATTTTGCATCTAAACGACAGAAAATTTATCTTGAGTAGAGACGTCATGTTTGATGAGGCTTCAATGGTGAAGACTATAGACTCTCAGCAAGTGGAGAGTCAAGCGACCAATAGGATGTTGCAGCAAGTGAAGAGTGATGCTACTTCACTATCTCTATATAGATCAATATCATTTGAGTGTTGGAACTTGCCCCTGTTTATGTATCATATCAGATTTTGATGATAACAAACTTTTATACATAACATATCTTTTGCATATATATACATACTCATACTTGTGTTGCAGGTTTTTTAAACAAGTTTCTCTGAAGATATTACTTACACATGGAGCTAATGAAGCACAATATGTAGAAGGTTTTTTTTCCTATTTTTCCATTATTTTGTTATTTTTTAGAAAAATGTAAAAGTCATGAACACACACACTATACTTAGCATAGTCGACTTATACCATAGATCTAGTCGACTAATCCCTTCTCCTAGTCGATTGATTCTTGACATTGTCGACTAACTGTGTTTTACAGAGAGTATAGTTTTCTCTGTTTGTCAGATTAGTTGAATAAATCCTTATTAGTTGACTACAACTTTTAATAACTGTTTAATTATTCAAACTAATCACAGTTCATTAAGTATCCATTAAAGATATTATGGACCTAGTCTACTAATACTGTTTATAGTCGACTAACTCCCTTTTACAGAAGCATATATATTTGATATTTGTCAATGATAGTCGACTACAATTTCCTCCTAGCCAACTAAGTTATGCAAATATACTATGGCTAGTCAACTAATCCATACTCCTAATCAACTATAAGAGCTGTTATCTGAGTGTTAAACAGTTTTGATTTTTTTGATGTTTTCGCCTCTCTTTCCAATTCAAATTTGAATTATATAACTATTCCAAAACTTTTATTTCTTTAGCTATAAATAAGGGTTAATCTTTATAGGTTTATACACAACTCTTATTCACATAATTTTCAGTAAAAATTCTGAAATTTGTGATCTTCAGAAAAATTCTCTACTTTCTATCTTTCTTCACCATATTTCAAACTTTAGTGGAAAAAACTGAGAGTTTCCCTATAAGATCTTTGTAGATTCACTCACATACAAAAGTCAAGACTTATAAGTCAATTTTGTATTTATTCAAAGAAATGTCTTCTTGGTGATAAGAAGATGTGTACAGATTTGGCGAAGGAGTTTGTCAAGTGGTGTACTGTTTTTGATTTTGTGGGTTTCAAAATCTGGTTAAGAAAAATCTCAAGCGGGTTGCTTGGGGGCTGGATGTAAGTTAAAAGGAACAAATTAGGATAAAATCTCTTGTGTTTGTATTTGCATTTTCTATTTATTTTGTGCATAATTATTATCTTTCAAGTTATTCATATTTTTTGTCTAGATTTTTAAAATACCATTCACCCCCTCTAGTGTTTGTGTTGTCATACATTTAGAACATGCATTTGGTATCAAAGCGAGGAACAATTATGGCAATGAATTTTCCTACAGCACAATTCCAGGAGGAATATTCCACACAACATTCACCACTATTCGACGGTTCAAGTTATAATTATTGAAAGTGTAGAATAAAAATCTATTTACAATCAATAAACCATGAACTTTGGAATATTGTGGAAGCACCATACGTAAGCCTAGTACAATTAATGATGCATGGAGTGAAGAACAGAAGAAGTCAATCAATCTTGATGCAAAAGCGATGAACGCACTCTTCTGCGTCTTAAACAAAAAAAATTCAATTGTGTGTCAACGGCCACTTCAGTGCATCAAATATGATAAATACTGCAGGTAACACAGGAATATATAAACAATGTAAAAGAATATAAGATTTCTATTCTTGTCCACAGGTTTTGAACTATTCAAGATGAAAGAGAATGAAACTATTGCGGAAATGGTACAAGATTCACTAATATTACAAACTCTTTAGTAGCCTTAGGAAAGGAGTACACCAAGTAGATAAAGTTAGAAATATTCCTCAAGCATTGGTATCAGATTGAGAAAAGAAGACGCTGCCATAGAAGTGGCAAATGATCTGTCAACGTTGTCATTAAAAAACCTCATTGAAAACTTGATGGCATATGATGTCCAAATTGAAGACAGAAAGAAGAATGAACAATAATATTAATCCAAAAAAATACTCGCCTTTCATGCATCTTCTAACACAGAAAATACAGATGATATTGAAGAGGAAATGGCCATGATTTCAAAAAAATTCAGAGAATTCTTGAAACAAAGTAAGTTTAAAATGAATAAAGATGCTAATGATAATCCTCTATGTTTTAAATGTAATAAACCAGGCCATATGATGAATGATCGCCCATTATTTAAAGCCAAGGGAACTTCAAAATTTTCAATAAATTCAAGAAGAAGAAGAAAGCTTTTCAGACAGCTTGGGATGATAGTGATACATCTTCCTCTGATAAAGAAGAAGCCACCGATACAGCCAACATTTGTTTTATGACTCAGGATGAAGAGATACAAGAGTTTTCAAATTATGATGAATTGTTAGATGCTTTTAATGAATTATATTTTGATTTCAAAAATGTAAATTTGAAAAATAAACTTTTAACAAAAGAAAATAAAAAAGTCAATAAAGAAAATTTGTTTTTTATTTCATAAACATCTTCTTTAAATTCTCAAATTTCTGACTTAGACAAAGTCATTTCATCTTTAAAAAAGAAAATATAAGAATGTGATAAAAGAAAATGTTTGGCTCAAAAGGAAACTATATCTTTGAATTCTCAAATTTCTATTTTGGATAAAGTTTTTTCCTGTTTTAAGAGTAAATATGAAGAAATTTTGAAAAATATTACAAAATTTAATAAAGAAAAAATTTAAATAATTTATTATCTTTTCAAAAGATTCAAAATACGTTTTGGTCTTGAATTTTCTAAATAAAATTTGAAAAGACTACAAATGTTAATAGAAATAATAATTATGTTTTTCATACTTCTTTTGTTAAGAAAGATTATAATGCTTCATTAAAAAGAACAAAATATAAATATATTTAGGTTCCCAAGAATTTAAATTTCTTTGATAAAGATGCTTATCTTACATCGTATATGAATCATGTTGGTAATTCAAATAATTATGTTTATACTAATAAATGGAAACCAAATTCTAATTGGATTTGGGTTTCCAAAGGCTAATTCTTTTTGGACCCTATTATAATGGGTTCCATACAAAACGATTTAGTTTTTTAGGTACCTCATAAAGATAAATTGATACTTTATAGTGGTTGCTCCAAACACATGACTGGTCATATTCAACTACTTTCTTCCGTTCAAAATAAGAAAGGAGGAACGATAACATTCGGAGACAATAACAATGAAAGGTCATTGGTATCGGTATAGTTGGTAATATATCAAAACCTCTTATTGAAAATATACTCTTGGTAAGGGGTTTAAAACACAACCTTTTAAGTATCAATCAGTTATGTGATAAAGGTTATAAAATAATCTTTAAAAAAGATGCTTGTCTCATATATGATTCTAACATGAAGGATATCTTATTTAAAGAAACATGTAATAATAATATTTATGAGTTATCTATGACTTGTCTATCTTCAAATGATAATTTATGTCCAATTGCCTCTAATAATGATTGTTCTCTTTGGCATAAAAGATTTGGTCACTTAAATATGAAAACAATTTTAAAATTTTCAAAATTTGATTTAGTTAAAGATCTTCCAAAAATATCATTTAAAAAGAACTATTTTTGTGATGCTTGTCAATAAGAAATAAATTAAATCATCTTTTAAATTTAAAGATTTGGTTTCTACACATAGACCTTTAGAATTATTGTATTTAGATTTATTTGGTCCTACTCATAATCCATTTTTAAATAAAAATAGATATATCTTGTTATTGTTGATGATTACTCTAAATTACTTGGGTTATTTTCTAAAAAATAAAAATGGCACTTTTGATAAATTTGCATGTTTTTGTAAAGAATTCAAAATTAGAAGTCTCTAACCGTAGTATCAACTAGAACTGATCATGGAGGTGAATTTGAAAATGAATCTTTTGCAAATTTCTATGACAAGTTTGGTTTAACAAATGACTTTACTTTTCCTAGAGCATCCCCTCAAAATGGTGTTGTTGAAAGAAAGAATAAGATTTTGCAAGAATGTGCTTGAATTACGCTTGTTGACAGCCACTTGCTAAAGTATTTTTGGGCTGAGTCAGTTACTGCTACATGTTATGTTTTAAATAGAGTTCTTATTCGACTTATTTTGAATAAAACATGTTATAAATTATTCTTTGATAGAATTGTAAAAATTTCTTATTTTAAGATTTTTTGGATGTAAGTGTTTTCTTTTAAATACTAGAGATGCTTTGGATAAATTTTATTCTAGATCTGATGAAAGTATTTTTGTTGGTTACTCTAATCATAGTAAAGCATATAAAATTTTTAATAAGAAAATATCTACTATTGAAGAATTTTTACATGTTAAATTTGATGAATCAATATCTAAACCTTCTATTGTTAGTTCAAATGATGATGATATAATAGATATTGCTCCTATTGATAACATTATTACATCTCATACTATACTGATATTTCTAATAAGAATGAAAGTTCTACTGATTTACCAAAAGCATTTGTTGGGAGATCGTCCTCATGATTTGGTGATTAGAAATATCTCTCAAGGTATTCAGACTCGATCCAAGTTGACTTATATGACAAACGTTGCTTTCATAACTTTGATTGAACCTAAGAATGTGAAAGAAGTATATATTGATGAATTTTGGATCATTTCAATGCGAGAAGAATTGAAGCAGTTTGTTAGAAATGATGTATGGTATCTGATACAATGACCTACTGATCATCCAGTTATCGGCACCAAATGGGTTTTCAAGAACAAACTCGACGAATCAGGTGAAGTTGTAAAGAATAAAGTAAGGTTAGTTGCACAAGACTGTAATCAAAAAGAAGGTATTAATTTGATAAACTTATGCACCTGCAACTAGACTTGAATCAATTCATATTTTACTTGCTTATACAAGTTATATGGATTTTTAAACTTTACCAAAAAAATAGATGTAAAAAGTGCATTTTTAAATAGTTTTATTAAATAAACAATTTATGTTGAACAACCTCCGGGTTTTGAACATGAACAATTTTCAAATCATGTTTTTAAACTTAAGAAAGCTCTATATGATCTTAAACAAGCACCCCATGCTTGGTATGATGACTTAAAAGTTTTCTTTTAAACTCTGGATTTGAAATTGATAAAGCAGATACAACTCTCTTTATTAAACATGAAAATAAAGATATTTAATTATCCAGATCTATGTAATGATATCTTATTTGGTTCTACTAATGATAATCTTTATCAAGAATTTTCTAAGACTATGCAGAGTGAATTCGAGAGGAGTTACATGGGTGAACTAAATTATTTTCTCGGTCTACAAATCAGACAAATAAAAGATGGAATTTTCATCAATGAATGAAGTATGCAAAGGAACTTCTCAAAAGATTTGGTATGAAAAATTTTGGAAGCAAGAGAACTCCAATGGGTAATACTATATTTTTGAACAAAGATGAGAATGATAAGAGTGTTGATCAAAAGAAATATCGAGGTATGATTGGCTCACTTATATATATTACTGCTAGTAGGCCTGATATTATATTCAGTGTTTGTTTATGTGCTAGATATCAGTTTAATCCTAAAGAGTCACATCTTAAAGCAGAGAAATAAATTCTTAGATATATTCATAACACTTTAAATTATAGTTTATTTTACTTAAAATCAAGCACATTTGATTTAATATCATATAGTGATGCTGATTTTGCTGGATATAAACTGATCAAAAAAGTACTAGTGGTACTTGTCACTTTTTAGGACATTCACTAGTATCATGGTTCAGGAAAAGGCAAAACTCTTTTTCATTGTCTGCAATCGAATCAGAATATGTTGCTGCAAATGTTGCATATGCATAAATTTTATGGATGAAACAAACCCTACATGACTATGAAATTTCAAGCACAAACTCACCTATATTGTGAGATAATAAAACAGTGCTATCAACTTATCTAAAAATCCTATTCAACATTCACGTACAAAATATATTGATATCCGACATCATTTTTTATGTGATCATGCTATTAAGGGTGATAAATCTTTAAGTTTTATATCTATAGATAATCAAATAGAAGATATTTTCACAAAGCCTCTTAAAGAGGATGTTTTTCTGATATTTCAAAGAGATTTGGGTATTTGTCAAATTTTTGATATTTAACTTTAGTAGATGTAATACATATCTCATTTTTGTGTTATTAGTCGACTTATAAGTATTATTAGTCGACTTATAGCCCTATATAGTCGACTAATTACAATATAGTCGACTAATCATATTTAACAGAAACTTGATGTTTTCTGGGTCTTCAAATCAGTCGACTAGCTTTGAAATTTAGTTGACTAACATAGCTATTAGTCGACTATGTGATGGCATTAGTCGACTAGTTTTGAAGAACTGCATTTTTTTAAATGGTTATTTATTTGCAAACCCGACCCGTATGACTTAATATTGGATCCGATCTCTCCCATTCTTAATCTCCACATTAGTCTATTTCATCTTCTCAAATTACCCTCCATCCTCCTTAAAACCGGTTTCTCTCCTGTTTTTCCCCAAATTGCTACTGCTATTTTTTCAGTCGACCAGAACTTGGGTTTTCTCATCTTCTTCTAGCTCTCTCTGCCATTCATGCGGATCTCTGTTTCCTTTCCCCTTTTAAGTATCTTCCTTTTGTTGTTCCAATGTCTAGATCAAAAAAGACTAAGTTTTCAGCTTCATTTTTTATCCTCTCAAACTGATTTTAGGGCTTTTCTTAAAAATCCTACTTTAGAAGATGATTATCTTAGATTATCTCAATTAGAGATCATACATGGATGTTTTGTCAATTATAATGACTTTACTGAGTATGATATCTCTTCATATTTACTTCAAACTTGTCTTCATAAC
>JAVJIF010004744.1:100000-306131 GCA_038442645.1 Agave tequilana
AGAGTAAGAGAGATATTAATGTAATAGATGGTGACAATCTATGTAAAGGTGTCTCCTTTCTTTTCCATTGTAATCTTCTCCATCTTCTACATAATGCTTAGCTATGATTTTTTCTTATGGTAATCTAACTACTAACCACTAACTAACTAACCTCTTACTTGATAATTCACATGAATCTAATAGCGTCAACAAAGCCTTGCTCTTGCAAGAGCCATTGGTGGCTCATGATGATGGATTCTAACATTCTAACATTCTAACATCTAACAACTAACAAACCAACTTGCAATGCTAACTTTATTTCATGCTCATCTTTAATTGGTTTTGATGATTTAATAGTACCTTGAATTTTGATTGTGTGGACTGGATATGTGATTTGAATGTGGAAGAACAATCTTTGAGCCATGCTTTTTATCGTCTCTTGAAGCCAAGGATTAATGATGGCCAAGGATCGATGTGAGGCAACTATCCCTCAGAGGTTAGTATATTAGTGGAGCAATTAGTAGTTAGTAGTCATGAGTTTTTCTTCATTGTTATCCTTCTTCTTTTCTTTACTTTGTTTCACTAACAATTTTCACATTCTTTTTATCAATGTTTTCATCGCTTCTTCTTAGTTCATCTTTATTTCATTTTCTTCACCACTAGTTCTTCTTTTCGTTTTCAAACTCACTTCTTAAATCACTTCGCTTTTCACACCCCCTTTCTTGCTTTTATTTTACTGACTCCACAACCACTTCTCTTTTATTTTCACATCGACGTTTTATCGCCTTCTTCACCTATCACTTCTGGATTTCTTTTCTTTTCTTTTTCTCTTTCTTTAACAAAGAAGAATTTGTTAACATAACACATGAACAAAGATTGTTAATGCTTCTATCACCTTCCGTCCCTGTGGATTCGACCCGTTGAGCCAATGCTATAACGAAAGTATCGAGGGAATATTAGCACACACAATTTTACACTGATTTCATAAAATACACACTTTCAAGTGTTGGCTCCGTCCCGATCAAATTTTGGCGCTGTTACCAGGGACGGGAATGGTTTTGATTTCATGTTTTTATTAACATTTTCTTCTCTGTTTTGGTTGGCAGGGCAATTGTTATAGAATCTTTTCTTTGCAGAAGTCTACGCTTGCTTGCCTCTCCCTGCTCTAGAAAGCCTGCTTCTACAACTTTACTGCAAAAATCAAAGAAAAGCAGCGTAAACGTGGCAATTTTGTAGCAATTGTACTTTGTCTTTTGCAGGGAATTTGCAAATTGCATATATTATTGTATTCTGCTGCTAATTTTCTGTTTTGATTGCCTACACACTATAATAAATTACAGAACTAAAATATGGTATTTGAACACTTTAAAACAGTTTACACATTTGCATTTAGGCACGTGTCAATTCAATTCCAATATATTATATTTTATTCTATTGTTGTGAACTGGATTGAGATGTACATATGGCATTGCATATAGCATAGGACAAACACGTGGGTGATTTACTCACTGTGTTATATTCTTATCTATATTGCACAATTGCACGAATTGGACTTAAGGGCATAACCTAATATAAGATAAAATGAGAATTTCATCACCCTTCCTTAGCCCAAAAACTACCTCCCCACTCACACAACTCAAGCCCTTATAAAAATTGTTAGACGTTAGTCCCTAGGGATATCTCAAACTCATTAAGAGACTGACCGAAAGTGGAATTTGTTTTGAATCTTACTCTTGTGAAATCGGTGTCTAAGGTTGGGGATGAAGAGATTACGCCTCGAAAATATCGTGGTTTGACATAATTAAGGCCTATTCTTACGCACGGATACCTCCCACCGTATTTTACCCCTAACTAGCCGATTAGCTTGTGGTCAGATTTATTCAGCAGCCTCCCTCAGGAAATCGCCCAGTTAGGAGTCATCTAGGTCTAGGTCAACCCTTCTATAGGCTTTGTTTTTATTTTTTCCTTTCTTTTTATTTTTTTATTTTTTTATATGTGATTGTTTGTGAAATGGAATTCAACAACAATTTTTTCAATCCTAATATGAATTCATATTTCACACCAACCTCAATTGCCTCGGATAACTCCAACCCGGTTTTTTTATAACATAAACCAATAAAATAGGCCGGATTGGATTTATCCAACTCAACATGACCCATACCCTCAATCTTCTAACCATAATTTTTAAAATAATTTCAACTCTTCACAAAGTCAATTGGGATTCATCTCCCCTGAGTCAAATTTTTAACCACCTAGTCTACAATTTTCACAAATTTCACAATATTCATTTCTTGATTTTGCTTCCTATACTCCTTTTCTAGAACCATCAATTGAAGAAAAATCTGAGTTAGAAAAGAGTATAGAAGCCAACCTGCCAAAGGCCGAGCTGCAATTTAAGAAAATGTTGGCCTCCCTAATTTCACAGTATTTTCAAGAGTCCTAGTCAGTCCCATCACTTCAAAATGATAAAACATCTATCTTGGAATTGACTGAGGAACTCTGCGTGAGTCCAAGAGATAATCTCAAAACTTATTGGACTCACAATCTTCACAATTTTTCCAAAACTAAGATTCCTACACTCCCTTTCTAGAACATCCCCTAAAAGAAAATTTTGATCTAGAAAAGAGTATAGAAATCTTGCAAGAGTCTGCGCTACAATTTCAAAAATCTTCTGCCCAATCTATCAATATGTTGGAAACACAATTGAGTCAATTAGTCAACATTTATAGAAATAAGGAAACTCCCTTTAATCAACCTTTGACCAATTTAGATATTTCTAACTCTATTGATTTGACCCAGAACTCTTGTTATTTTGGAAACCAAGATTCAAGTTTAACATACCCAGTTGAACTTGACCAAACTTCAAATTTTGAAAATCTCATTGACAGTTTGACAAGTTATCCTTTTCCTGAAATTGAACTTGAGCATAATATAATCCTTAACCACAACTTGGTAATTTAATTCCACTTCCTGATTCAATAATGACTCTATTATCTTTGCCTGATTTTATTCTTTTTCCTTAGTCAGTATTAGATCCCGTGCCTGTCCATCATGAAATTGAATCACCAATCTTTTATGATCATCATATTAAACTTTTCCAATTTCATTCTTTTGGAAGTCTCATTGACAAATTGACAAGTTCTCATTTATATAAAATTGAACTCAATGAGGAATGTGACCTAAATTCTAAAATTTATGATTCAGTTCAAATTCCTGAATCAATATTGACTCCTATTTTATTACCCAACTTGAGAACATTTTAGAGTTAGTTTTAATTCTAATACCTCTCATTCTTAAACTTGAATTACTATTCTTGAAAAGTCACATTCTGTTGTGGGAAAATGAATGTGAACTTGGATTTCAACTTCTTAATTTAGACCCGATTTCTGAACCAATTTTGACTCCTGAATCTTTAATTGACTTAAGTCAAATTTCTGAGTTAGTATTAGTTCTTGTACTTCCTGAGTTCAATCAAGCATTCTATCTTTTCACACTCCATTTTGGGACAAGGGTGTTGATAAAATTGACTCCAAAATTATTTTAAAAATTTGAAAGTTAGATGGGGTAAAATTCATAATAAAAATCATTCATATATACATCATTTTAGTGGGTTGTATTATAGAGGTTTCTGATGGGTTCCTCCGGATACCATATTCTTGGATTGGGCCGCATTTCGTGGACTAATCAGACCAACACCGGAACCACCATCTTAAGGTAATTTTTTCTTCCCTCTCTATTTGTTTCATGCATATATATATTCACGATGCATTGAGGACAATGCATGAGATAAGTGTGGGGGATAGTTTACTAAGTAGAGTTTTTAGATTTTCTTTCTTTTTCAATTCTTTTAGGATATTCTTAGAATTTTTTCCTTTTTGTATAGGATTTTTTCTTTAAAAAAACTTTTTGAAATAAGAGACAAAGTGTTGATCGATTTTTATGAAAATTAAGATGATCTTAGAAATTAAGAAAGCATTAATTATGACATCTTAAACCTATTCGAAATAATGAATCTTGTTTAAGATTATGAGCTAAGTAAGATAGAATGGAGAGATAATTTTATCTTGAATTTTTTACCTTAGAGAGTATGCACTTTACACTTACACATTTTTTGGGATGAAAACAAAGGCCTAAAATGTCATAAATCAAAAATAAATAAAAGAAAAAATATACAGTATATATGAAAATCACTTATTAAGCTGGATAACTATGCCTCAAGAAGCATGATTATTCATGCCTAAAGGTGGTCTTAAGAAAGAAATAATCGCTCTTAGTTTGTGGCCTTGTTTATTCAAGTCCTTAAACCTGAGGGATGTCTTCTCATCTGATAACCTAAGACCATCTGCTCTGGGAGTCATCGATTAAAGGCTTAATACCTGGTAAACTAGAAAGCTAAAGAAAACTAAGGAAGAAAATATGTATATATACATAAATAAATAGCTTGATGGTTGGAGTTGAAATCCCAGAAGTCTTCACTGACACAGTGCATATTATCTTGGTTTTAGGAAAGATAAAATATTTAATCTAATTTTGAATTCTTACCTTAATTGAAGACAAGATCTTGCATATAAATTAAGTTTAAGGGAGAATAATTTTGGTAGACTTATGATCTTAGATCGATTATATTTTTACAAAAATATTTCAAAAACTTATCTGTAACGCCCAGATCCCAATGATACGGGGACGTCACTGCGACGCATATACGTAGGTCAGATGGTGCCCCCACGTATACGCTAAGCATAAGTACAACAAGTATCAGAGTACAACACACACAGCGTGGTATAATCATATGCCAACTTACAAAATATAAATACAAAGTTGCACAAGTTATGATAAGCAAAATTGCTTTACAAGTGTCCTTTATCACAACCCAAGTCCAAAAAGAACGATATACAATCAAAAATACAAAAGTGCTCACGTAAGGATGGAGATCCGTGAACCCAAAAGAAGTGTCGGGCAGGATAGATCTAGAGCTGGTCAGCCTGCTCTCCTAGGTAAGCCAAGTCCTCTGTGGAAGGCTCCACTTCGTTCCAGGCCTCGGAATCTGAATATGCAAATCCAAAGGGTCAAGACATAATACAACAAATGATAGGTAGCCAAGTGACAAGGGTTATGATCAGGGATAAATGAAGTAATAATAACCAGCAGTGATTAACAAGCGATGCAAATTCTATAAGAGAAAGTCATATGCAATAACTACAGTTAACGTCTTATTATCATTACTTGTCTTACTGTGATATCTAGCTATGTGACCCAGCGTCCCAGAGCACATAGATCCATATCATAGTAAAGCAAGGTTGTTATTGGAAACAGCGGTTGTATCGACGAACTATGTTTACAGTGGGTCCCGTGCATGCCCGGGACCACGGCCCAGTATTGTTCCGTTGCTTGAAGACGGAACCTGCCGCTAGGCTAACAGGAGGGTCTTATGTATGCCCTTGTCATGACAGTAAACAGGAAAGGGAGGAAGCACTCCCCTCGGTCCCCTGGAGTACCGCAGGTAAGACAGGAAAATATAGTGCACAACCTAATACCACTGTAAACACGAACACATATCGATATTCCGCATATTTCCCCCTGTCCCCATGTAAGTTGGTATATTTTATATAAAGGTCGGGTATATCATGCTTGGTGTTTGAGTGATAGCATGAAGGGGAGGTGATATTTCATATTTAACATGATATGGAATAGCAATATGTAACATGAGTCATGAAGCATAATAAAGCAAGATCCATCAGGTAACAAGTCATGCAGTACAGGTATGAAGCATAAACAAGGCTAAAACAGCATACATATATCAGGGAAATATCAAAAATTAGAAAGGAAAGGAGTCTGAAAATCTGTCCCAGGATTTGACCTAGCGGTCGACCTCGGTCGACTGCCGGTCGACTGGGATTTACAAAGGCGGTCGAGTGCCGGTCGACTGCCAGTCGACCGTGCAAAGTGCGTGAGCTCCAGGTTTTGGCCGGTCGACTGCCGGTCGACTGGCCCATACCTAAATCCTAAGCCGGTCGAGTCAGCGGTCGACTGCCAGTCGACCGCCAGCTCAAAGTTGTGCACGTTGTGCACATCGGTAGAGTACCGGTCGACTGCCGGTCGACCGATCCTCTGGAATTTTCTGTTATTAAGGCAGAAATCAGAATTCTCACATGGGTTGGTTCTAACAGTTTAAAGGTAAGATTTTTGTGGCATTAGAGGACCTGATCTACTACTACAAGTACACCAGAACAGGGTCTAGCTTTGGTGTGTGATATATTGACATGAGAGGTTGGATTTGAGCTTAGATGACCTAAAAATTGGATTTTTTTATGTTATAAGTGTACATGGATCTCTACCCTAAGCAGGTGGAGTGTTAACTAGGTCTTGGTGAGTAAGAAACTCACCAGGATAGGTTGGACTTGAGTCCAGACCCAAGGATGGAGATGATTGCTTCACTCCACACTTGTTGTTGAAGCTTGAGGTTGAAGAACTTGTTCTTGGAGTTGCCTTGGGAAGAGATGGTTGAAGTTGAGCTCCCTTGATGAAGCCCTAGTGATCTTGAGGTGGAGATGAAGAGGTTGGGTGTTCACTTGGAGCTAGGGTTTGTGAGGAAGAAGGAGATCTTGGAGAGTTTCTTCTCTTGTGAAGAAATGAAGGAGAAAGGGGAAATTTGCAAATGAATTGAATTTATAGTTTTGGGATCTTTGCAAAGAGGTTGGGATTATGATGGAAGTGGAGGGTTTTCTTGCAAAAATGTGGGGTGAGGTGTCCCCTCTTGGACACATGGCCGGCCATGGGGAGGAGAGAGAGTTAGTGGGGTTAGGTGAAGTGTGAGTGGGAAATGAGGTGGCACATGAGGTGGAAAAGGAATTTTGCAAATTTTGAAAAAATGTCCGAAATTCAAGTATCTCGGATTGGTCTGAAAATTTTACCAAAAATCAAGAAAAATATTTGAAGACTCATGGTGAAATCCGTTTGAAGAAATACTGTATAGATTTTTAATTAAAAATCCCGGAACCAGTTATTTACCGACTCTGAAAGAATTTTCATAAATTTATAAAATTCTCAGAAAAAGTGTATAAGTAAGAAATATGATTCTAAGCAATAAAGTCTAAAGGACTTTCTAAAAATTCCTAACAGTTTGGAAGATAAAAATTCGGAAATCGGCCAGCGGTACTGGCCGACACCGGTTTTGAAGAAATTCATTTTAATTCCAGAAAATTCCAGAAAATCACATAAAATCTAAAATATTGGAAAATGATATTTGGAATTGAAATTGGTCAAATACGGATGGTAAATCGGAAAATACGATCGAAAGACTAAATACGTAACTAAGTACGTATTCCGGGAGAGGGGTATTACAATCTACCCACCTTACAAAAATTTCGTCCTCGAAATTTCATAAGGTGAAAGATAACAGGAAAAGCAACAGATAGATATGGATACAAGGAAAGATAACGGTAAAGAAGAGTAGAAGAAAAGAGTCTTACCCAATCAAGATGTGAAAAGTTGAGGATAACGCTCCCGGATAACGTCCTCACGCTCCCAAGTGGCCTCTCCTGGCGCATGCCTGTTCCAAGACACCAATACCAATGGAATAGCTCTGTTTTTCAGTGTCTTGACACTCCTGTCCAGAATGGCCAACGGCTGCTCTTGGTATGATAAATCAGGTTGTAGCTCCAGCTCGGAATGATCCAGAATATGGCTGTCATCCCTGACATACTTCCTCAACTGAGACACGTGGAAGACATTATGCACCCCGTCCAAAGATGGCGGTAATGCCAATCTATAGGACACATCTCCCACACGATCCAGGATCTCGAATGGGCCAATATACCTTGGACTTAGTTTCCCACGAGCACCGAACCGGATCACTCCCTTGGTAGGTGATATCCTCAAGAATACATGATCTCCAACCTGGAACTCCAATGGCCTTCTCCGAGTGTCTGCCCAACTCCTCTGCCTACTCTGAGCAGCCCTGAGATGATTTCTGATAACCCTGACTTTCTCTGTAGTCTGCATCAGAATCTCTGGTCCCAAAAGACTCCTCTCACCGACTTCATCCCAACAAATCGGTGATCGGCACTTCCTACCATACAATGCCTCAAAGGGTGCCATCTTAATACTTGCCTGATAGCTGTTGTTATATGAAAACTCAGCCAAGTGAAGATGGTCTTCCCACGATCCTCCGAAGTCAATCATGCAAGCCCTCAACATATCTTCAAGGATCTGGATAGTCCTCTCAGATTGTCCGTCTGTCTGAGGATGATAAGAAGTACTGAATTTCAGACGAGTTCCCAGACTTTCTTGGAGACTCTCCCAGAAATGAGATCTGAATCTGGTGTCTCTATCTGACACAATACTAACTGGAACTCCATGCAGACGAACCACCTCCTTCATATACTTATCTGCCAGAACCTCTGTCGACTGGCCTACCCTGAATGGTATGAAGTGAGCTGACTTGGTGAGGCGATCAACTATAACCCACACAGCATTATTACCCCTGGGACTCCGAGGTAATGCCGTCACAAAATCCATGGTGATATGCTCCCACTTCCATTCGGGTATCGGCAAAGGTTGAAGAAGTCCAGCTGGTCTCTGATGCTCGATCTTTATCTGCTGGCAAACCAAGCACTTGGCAACAAACTGGGCTATCTCCCTCTTCATAGCATTCCACCAAAAGTGCTTCTTCATGTCCTGGTACATCTTGTTTCCCCCAGGGTGTATAGAATAAGCTGAACTGTGAGCTTCCTCCAAAATCTTCTGTCTGACTTCTCCTCGGGGAACACAAAGTCTATCTCCAAAATACAATGCATCATCTGGGTGAATGCAGATATCCGACCTAAATCCAGCCTCCACCTGAGCTCTGAATGTCTGCAATCTGGGGTCCTCCTTCTGAGCTTCCTTGATCTCCTCTATCAATGATGACTGGATCCGTAAAGCCATGAACTGCCCGGCCTTATCACCTCCTTGCACTAACATCAAATCCAATCTGATGAATTCCTGAATCAACTCCCTCTGCTGAGTAAGGTGGACTAGCACTCTGTTCTCAGGCATTCTGCTCAGTGCATCTGGAACGGTATTGACTTTGCCTGGATGATACTGCAAGTCAATATCATAGTCCGCCATAAGCTCCAACCACCTCCTCTGCCTCATATTTAACTCCTTCTGTGAGAAAATATACTTGAGGCTCTTGTGGTCTGTGTATATCAACACTTTGTCTCCCAGAAGGTAGTGTCTCCAGATCTTCAAAGCAAATATCACAGCTGCCAATTCCAAGTCATGAGTTGGGTAATTCCTCTCATGAGGCTTCAACTGCCTAGATGCATATGCTATAACATGATCATGTTGCATAAGCACACACCCCAGGCCTTTACCTGATGCATCACAGAAAATGACCATCCCTCCTCTTCCTGAAGGGGTCCTCAAGATTGGAGCTGAAATAAGCCTCTGCTTCAACTGCTCAAATGCTGCATCACAATCTTCTGTCCACATGTATCTCTCCCCTTTTCTGGTGAGCCTGGTCAACGGAGCTGCAAGTCTAGAGAAATCCTGGATAAAGCGCCTGTAATATCCGGCTAGTCCAAGAAAGCTCTTTATCTCAGTCACCGTCTTCGGAACTGGCCAATTCTGCACTGCCTGGACTTTACTAGGATCAACTGAAATTCCTTCTGCTGAAACTATGTGTCCAAGGAAAGCTATGCTGTCCAACCAGAATTCACACTTGCTCCTCTTGGCATGAAGCTGCTCCTGCTGAAGAGTCTGCAACACCATCCTCAAGTGCTCTGCATGCTCCTTCTCATTCCTTGAATAGATCAGGATGTCATCTATGAATACAACTACAAACTGATCTAGGTAGGGCGAGAACACTCGGTTCATCAAATCCATGAAAACTGCAGGGGCATTGGTGACTCCGAAAGGCATAACTAGAAATTCATAGTGGCCATAACGGGTCCTGAATGCCGTCTTCGGAACATCCTCCTTCTTCACCCTCAGCTGATGGTAACCCGACTGCAAATCTAACTTAGAAAATACACGGGCTCCATGGAGCTGATCAAACAAATCATCAATCCGGGGCAAGGGATACTTGTTCTTGATGGTGACCTTGTTCAACTCCCTATAATCAATACAAAGCCTCTTACCACCATCCTTCTTATTCGCCAAGAGCACTGGAGCTCCCCATGGTGAAGTGCTTGGCCGAATCAATCCCTTGTCCGAATACTCCTGCAGCTGCTTCTTCAGGATCTCCAACTCCGTCGGTGCCATCCTGTATGGAGCCTTAGATATAGGAGCTGTCCCTGGGATTGTATCAATGGAGAACTCCACTATCCTCTCCGGTGGAAGTCCTGAAATCTCAGCAAAGACTTCTGGAAATTCATCCCACACTGGCACTCCCTTCTGAACCTCCGAAGTGGTCATCTGAATCTTCTTCTTAGCAGGCTTCACCTCTCCACTAAACTGGAACTCCGGCTGATGCGGGATTCTGAAATTGATCTTCCTTCCTCTACAGTCAATCACTGCATAGTACTGACTGAGCCAAGTCATGCCTAAGATTACGTCGTACCCTTTGGTGTCTAGTACGAGCATATCTATGGCCAAGGTCTTCCCACAAAGTTCCACTGGACAGTCAGCACAAACTCTAGAAGATATAACTACCCCATTCCCGGTACTTATCTCCCACTTGTGGTCTAAAGCCTTAACAGGTATGGAATGAACAGCCACAAAATGGTCGGAGATATAACAGTGGGATGCACCCGAATCGAAGAGAGCGAGAACAGGTATAGAATGAACTCTGATGTTACCTGTAATCACCTCCTCTGAAGCCTCAGCCTCCTCTGCTGTCAGGTTGTAGGCCTGACCTCTGCCACGCCTTGCTGCTGTCCGGGCTCCTCTCTGCACTGGGCGAGCAACATGCGGTGGAGGAAGGGGAAGAGCTCTCCTCATCACTGGTCCCTGGTGCCTCTGCCCAACTGGCCCTGGTAGTGCCCTCTGTCCATTCTGCCCTTGAGGTGCCGGCAAGGTTTGGTTAGCAAATCCCATCCTCCTGTGCGGACAGGTCTCCACGGCATGGTCTCGTGCTCCACACACCAAACACCATCCGTTTGCCCTCCGGCAATTCTGCTGAGAGTGTCCTGGTTTCTGGCAAAAGTTGCAGATAAGACCTGGTCGAGCCATCTGGTAAGGAACTGCTCTGAAGGGTTGCCTGGCCTGAACCTTCGCTGCCCTGGACGGTCCTCCTCTACCCACCGGTACAAACGGCCTCTTCATGGCCTGGTCCTTCCTCTGATCTCCTTGCTTCTTCTCAAACCCACGCTCCACCTCTCGAGCGCTGGTGAGAACTTCTGCATAGGTCTTCAGATGATGGGGCATTAGGAACATCTGAATGTCCATCTGCAGACCTTGCTGGAACCGGCTTGCCCTCTTCTCTTCATCTGCCACCATGTACGGGCCGAAGCGACTCAGCCTGAGGAATTCTGCCGCATACCCATCCACAGATCTATCCCCCTGTTGAAGCCGGATGAACTGCTCCTCCATGTCCTTCTGAGCAGTGGCGGGAAAGAACCTGCTGTAAAAGCTCTTGGAGAACGTATCCCAAGAGATAGGTTTCTCCAAGCGAGCCTCCTCTGCAAGCCACCAAGTCCTAGCTATGTCCTTCAGCTGAATCTTGGCAACCTCCACTTGGCTCTCCTTAGGCACCCTGGCGGCGTCCAGCAGATCGGTGGTGTCTGTTAACCACTGTTCAGCCTCCAATGGCCTCTCGACTCCCGTGAATACGGCCGGCTGTAGCCGTCGGAAGTCTGAGATGCTCCCCGGCTTCTGCTCCTTCGGGGCTGCCAACTCCTGCCTGAGGAGCTCAGTCTGCTGATGCTGATTCTCCATCTGCTGTTGCTGGTTTCCCAGCATAGTCTGAATGATCCTCAGGATATCAGCACCCTCTCCTCCTACGGGTCCATTCGGTACTTGCCCGACATTGTTGCGACCCGAACGTCTCTCCATACCGAAAGGGATAAGATCTGGAATTGGAAACAAATGAAAGGAGTTTAGGACACGAGGAAATGAATCAAGGACGGAATCAAGAAGGACTATATAACTTTGTACATTGTAGTTGGCATTAGCAAATCACTAGAATTTGCCACTTGGTTGTACTTTTAGGTTTGAGAGCCTAGGCTCTGATACCAACCTGTAACGCCCAGATCCCAATGATACGGGGACGTCACTGCGACGCATATACGTAGGTCAGATGGTGCCCCCACGTATATACGCTAAGCATAAGTACAACAAGTATCAGAGTACAACACACACAGCGTGGTATAATCATATGCCAACTTACAAAATATAAATACAAAGTTGCACAAGTTATGATAAGCAAAATTGCTTTACAAGTGTCCTTTATCACAACCCAAGTCCAAAAAGAACGATATACAATCAAAAATACAAAAGTGCTCACGTAAGGATGGAGATCCGTGAACCCAAAAGAAGTGTCGGGCAGGATAGATCTAGAGCTGGTCAGCCTGCTCTCCTAGGTAAGCCAAGTCCTCTGTGGAAGGCTCCACTTCGTTCCAGGCCTCGGAATCTGAATATGCAAATCCAAAGGGTCAAGACATAATACAACAAATGATAGGTAGCCAAGTGACAAGGGTTATGATCAGGGATAAATGAAGTAATAATAACCAGCAGTGATTAACAAGCGATGCAAATTCTATAAGAGAAAGTCATATGCAATAACTACAGTTAACGTCTTATTATCATTACTTGTCTTACTGTGATATCTAGCTATGTGACCCAGCGTCCCAGAGCACATAGATCCATATCATAGTAAAGCAAGGTTGTTATTGGAAACAGCGGTTGTATCGACGAACTATGTTTACAGTGGGTCCCGTGCATGCCCGGGACCACGGCCCAGTATTATTCCGTTGCTTGAAGACGGAACCTGCCGCTAGGCTAACAGGAGGGTCTTATGTATGCCCTTGTCATGACAGTAAACAGGAAAGGGAGGAAGCACTCCCCTCGGTCCCCTGGAGTACCGCAGGTAAGACCGGAAAATATAGTGCACAACCTAATACCACTGTAAACACGAACACATATCGATATTCCGCATATTTCCCCCTGTCCCCATGTAAGTTGGTATATTTTATATAAGGTCGGGTATATCATGCTTGGTGTTTGAGTGATAGCATGAAGGGGAGGTGATATTTCATATTTAACATGATATGGAATAGCAATATGTAACATGAGTCATGAAGCATAATAAAGCAAGATCCATCAGGTAACAAGTCATGCAGTACAGGTATGAAGCATAAACAAGGCTAAAACAGCATACATATATCAGGGAAATATCAAAATTAGAAAGGAAAGGAGTCTGAAAATCTGTCCCAGGATTTGACCTAGCGGTCGACCTCCGGTCGACTGCGGTCGACTGGGATTTACAAAGGCGGTCGAGTGCCGGTCGACTGCCAGTCGACCGTGCAAAGTGCGTGAGCTCCAGGTTTTGGCCGGTCGACTGCCGGTCGACTGGCCCACACCTAAATCCTAAGCCGGTCGAGTCAGCGGTCGACTGCCAGTCGACCGCCAGCTCAAAGTTGTGCACGTTGTGCACATCGGTAGAGTACCGGTCGACTGCCGGTCGACCGATCCTCTGGAATTTTCTGTTATTAAGGCAGAAATCAGAATTCTCACATGGGTTGGTTCTAACAGTTTAAAGGTAAGATTTTTGTGGCATTAGAGGACCTGATCTACTACTACAAGTACACCAGAACAGGGTCTAGCTTTGGTGTGTGATATATTGACATGAGAGGTTGGATTTGAGCTTAGATGACCTAAAAATTGGATTTTTTTATGTTATAAGTGTACATGGATCTCTACCCTAAGCAGGTGGAGTGTTAACTAGGTCTTGGTGAGTAAGAAACTCACCAGGATAGGTTGGACTTGAGTCCAGATCCAAGGATGGAGATGATTGCTTCACTCCACACTTGTTGTTGAAGCTTGAGGTTGAAGAACTTGTTCTTGGAGTTGCCTTGGGAAGAGATGGTTGAAGTTGAGCTCCCTTGATGAAGCCCTAGTGATCTTGAGGTGGAGATGAAGAGGTTGGGTGTTCACTTGGAGCTAGGGTTTGTGAGGAAGAAGGAGATCTTGGAGAGTTTCTTCTCTTGTGAAGAAATGAAGGAGAAAGGGGAAATTTGCAAATGAATTGAATTTATAGTTTTGGGATCTTTGCAAAGAGGTTGGGATTATGATGGAAGTGGAGGGTTTTCTTGCAAAAATGTGGGGGTGAGGTGTCCCCTCTTGGACACATGGCCGGCCATGGGGAGGAGAGAGAGTTAGTGGGGTTAGGTGAAGTGTGAGTGGGAAATGAGGTGGCACATGAGGTGGAAAAGGAATTTTGCAAATTTTGGAAAAATGTCCGAAATTCAAGTATCTCGGATTGGTCTGAAAATTTTACCAAAAATCAAGAAAAATATTTGAAGACTCATGGTGAAATCCGTTTGAAGAAATACTGTATAGATTTTTAATTAAAAATCCCGGAACCAGTTATTTACCGACTCCGAAAGAATTTTCATAAATTTATAAAATTCTCAGAAAAAGTGTATAAGTAAGAAATATGATTCTAAGCAATAAAGTCTAAAGGACTTTCTAAAAATTCCTAACAGTTTAGAAGATAAAAATTCGGAAATCGGCCAGCGGTACTGGCCGACACCGGTTTTGAAGAAATTCATTTTAATTCCAGAAAATTCCAGAAAATCACATAAAGTCTAAAATATTGGAAAATGATATTTGGAATTGAAATTGGTCAAATACGGATGGTAAATCGGAAAATACGATCGAAAGACTGAATACGTAACTAAGTACGTATTCTGGGAGAGGGGTATTACATTATCTCTCTTTCAAAATGCATTTTCAAAATACTAACATTTATTTTCTTTCTTTATGGATTTTGTGGGTGCAATCTGCTGAAAGCCGTCAAGAGAAAATACTCCTCCTCTAGGGAAAACCTAGAGTTTAATAGCTTTTTGCATACGCTTAGTGCAATCCGTCACCTGCGAAAGTGGTGTAATAACATTGGTAGTATAGTTTTTTTTATTATTTTGCTCGGGACGACCAAAAAGTTAAGTTTGGGGGTGTGATTAGTCTACAATTTTGCATTTTTATATCGCATTTTCTACCGATTTATAAATAAAATATCGTTCCTAAATCATGTTTTGGTCTATTTTGTAGATAATCAAGAGTCTAGGGGCAAAGGAATAATAAGATCTTAATTAAACCTACTTTCGAGTAATTAAATCTTGATTTCTTGGAGGCCAAGCTAGAGAGCTTCTAGAAGATAAATTGAATCTGGATGTTGGTGGGTGTCTGGCGAAAATCTGGACGCAAATACCGAATCCAAGAATATCTGGAAGGTCCCCAAGCAAGACGAAGTCGTTCGCCAAAAGCAGGGACCTAAGTCCCTGGTTTAGCCACGAAAACGCGGCCGTTTCCACTACCATATTGGTGAGCCACACGTTGATTTTCAACTCGTGGTCTAGTCTCATCTTCTGAAAGCTCCTATTGCCTATATATATCCCTGCAGAGACCTGAGACGCAAACAGATCAGTGAGTAGGCTAGATTTTTTCTCTTTTAATGTAGTGTAATGCAGGTATTCTTCTTTCCTTTTCTTTTTTTTTGTATTTTCATTTTGTTTTAGATCATTTTGTAGGTTTGAGATGATTCAGAGAGAGATAGAGAGATATTGATGTAATAGAAGGTGACAACTATGTAAAGGTGTCTCCTTTCTTCTCTATTATAATCTTCTCCATCTTCTACACGATGCTTAACTAGTTTTTCTTCTCATGGCAATCTAACTACCGAACACTAACTAGCTAACCTCTTGCTTGATAATCCACATGAATCTAATAACATCTATAAGGTCTTGCTCTTGCAAGAGCCATTGATGGCTCATGATGATGGATTCTAACATTTTGACATTTTAACATCTAACAACTAACAAGCTAACTTGCAAAGATAACTTATTTCATGCTCACCTCTAATTGGCTTTGATGAATTAATAGTAGCTTGCATTTTGATTGTGTAGAATGGATGTGTGATTTGAATATGGAAGAACAATTTTATGTGTCATGCTTTATATCGTCTCTTGAAGCCAATGATTAGTGATGGCCAAGGATCCATGTGAGCCAACTATCACTAAGTGCTTAACATATTAGTGGAGCAATTAGTAATTAGTAGCCATGAACTTTCCTTCATTATTTTCCTTCTTCTTTTCTTTACTTTGTTTCACAAACAATTTTCAAAATCTTTTTATCAATATTGTCATCACTTCTTCTTAGTTCATCTTTGCTTCATTTTCTTCACTACTAGTTCATCTTCTTTTTATTTTCAAACCCACTTCTTAAATCACTTTGCTTTTCACACCACCTTTATTGCTTTTATTTTATCGACTCCACAACCACTTCTCTTTTGTTTTCACATCGCCGTTTTCTCGCCTTCTTCACCTATCACTTCTGGATTTCTTTTCTTTTCCTTTTTCTCATTCTTTAACAAAAAAGAATTTGTTAACATAACATGTGAACAAAGACTGTTAATGCTTCTATCGCCTCTCGTCCCTGTGAATTCGACCCATTGAGCCAATGTTATAATGGAACTATCGAGGGAACGTTAGCACACGCATGCTTTTACACTGATTTCATAAAATACATATTTTCAAGTGCCAGTTCCATCCCGATCATGAGTGCCTATATGCGTAGTCCAGACCTCCTTGGTGCCCTGAGGTAGTTGTTGGTGTACTATTGAACTGGAGAAATAGTCATCTGCTTTTGTCAGTATACTGTTGAACTGATTGCAGAAGTAAAGAATGAACACAGGTCTTGTAGACGCAAATGTCATGTTGCCTTGGAGATGCGGATCTCGTCTAAAGTAGAAACGCAACTCGTGAACATCGAAGTAGAGACGCAGCTCTCACTTTGTTGAAGTAACACAGACTTCGAGGAGGAGACACGAACTTCTCTTTGTTAAAAAGACGCGGCTCTGCTGTTTTACCAAGGTGCAGGTTTTTTCAAAGTGAAGACGCACCTTCCACTTGATGTAGAAACGTGGCTTTGAGCATTACAAATGTGAACTTGTAGCTCTCGCTGGGAACAAAGGCGCAACTCTCTTGTTTTGCCAAGATGCGAGCCAGAGAATACTTAAGAGATGCAGACTACGAGGTGGAGATGGGAACCTCTCTTTGCTGAAGAGACGCGGCTTTGTTAAACGCAAAACTCATGTTCTGGGTGCGTTGTCACGTGTCTAGTGGAGCTTGAAGAGATGTTGTTCTCTTAAAATGCGATATCTGCATTCTGAACGTGCCGCCGCGCATTTGGCGATGAGTGATCTCAAGATATGAGCCGCGTCTATTGGTCGATTACTGGTCTATAAAAAGATAGCAGTCTTTCAAGAGTGATCATTAGACTCTTTTCTTCTTTGTTTGAACTTTGCGTCTAGAATTTAAGAGCTTAAAAAAAAACTTTGAACCTTTTCTTCCTTTTTTCATCTTCTTCACAGAATTCACTGTCAAGATAGCCCCAAAGACCAAGCTTGTAGTTTCATCCTCAAGCGTCATCTCTAGAGGTTCAAATGGGAAGTTTCTCTACACATGAGGCCTCTATTTCAGGTAATAAAACCACCCGAATCGGTTTCATCCATTAAAAAACTCGAATAGTTATCTTAACTTATAAGCTTCTTCTGAGTTAGACTGTCAACACGAGGTTCATGCCTGTGTTTAATTTTCAGATGCAACTCTTGCACTGAATGTGCCAAACTCTGCGTCTTAAAGCCTTATACGCTCTTTTAAAATCTTAGACGCGAGTGTGGCGAACTCTATGTCTCGAAGTCTTAGACGCGGATCTATAATGTCTGCATCTGGAGTTCATAACTTTAGAAAGTTTTAAGGCCCGCGTCTGCGCCTTTGATATATTCCGCGCAATTCAATCATCAAACGCAAGTCTAATATCGGGCTTGCATTCGGATCTATATTTTCTATCTTTGCAAAGCGTGGTAAACTTTGTGTCGCGAGATTCGCATCTGGAGTTCATGACTTTAGATCCGCGTCTGTGTCTCTGAATTCATATTTTCTGTCTTTGCAAAATTTAATCCTCAGGTTTTTTTTCTTTTAGCAGGTTATGACCATATCGTTGGTGCTGGTTCCAGTGTCTTTACACGTTCATTGAGGTGGACATGAAAAGACCAGTTCATTCGATTGGCGACCACTTGAGGAGTCAGAACTTCTGTCCAAAGGCGAGAAAGATCTGCGTGATTCTAGATACACGTCAAGATATTATTGGATATGATGCACCACTAAGGTCTCAGATCCTCCCTGATCACAATGAGCATGGCGCATTTGAAGGTCACAGAAAAGAGGACGTCACCAGTAAGGTCTTGGATCCCCCCTTCACCAATCTTGTTCAAAGAAGTGACAGCAATGAAAGACTCATGCTGATTTGATGACTTTTTGGTGGTGAAACTTTCCATTAAGCGAAGGATTATGGTCTTGTGAAGACCTTCGTACCAGTTGGTTGGGTGGAATCTGAATGCTCCCCTGCATTTTAACCTCAAGAAACACCATTATTCTTCAAAAAGAGAGGAAGTCGATTGTTGTTCCTCACCATAATCAAGAAGACGAATTTTGTATATCTTCAATATTTCAAGAAGCAAGTACAACCTTTTGCCGAGTAAGAGGGACTTCTTTGTACTCCTTTGTTGTAACACTCAATCTTATTGGATAAGAGAGCATTTTGTATCACTTTCATATTTTTGAATATTAATAAAAGTGACACTTTTCTGCCTTCTTATTTGCCTTGACTTCCTTTTTGCATTGAAAAATCAGACAAGTTGAAAGTGATTATCTTTGATTTGTAATATTTTAACTTAGTAAGTCAAAGTTAGAAAAGTTCATTTAAAGAATTTAAAAAGGTTACTGTCAGAGATGTGCAATTAACTTGACGGGAGTGGAATAGGGTTTTAAGACTTGCCATTCTATAGATGAGAATGACAAGCGAAGTTTTCACTCCGCGGTGAATTGTGATTGAGTCTTCATCAAAGGTTTAGTATTAACGTAATTAAAATTCAGCTGGGGATTGGTGAGAACACTGTTAAAGGTATGATATAAGTGGACCTGCCATTCAATTGACAAGAATAACAAGTAAGACTAAACTCGTCGGCTAAGTATATTTTTACCGTCAGAGGTATGATATTAACTTAACAGATTGGATTGATGCTTATCAGAGGTGTTATATTAACTTGACAAGGATGTGAATAGATGTGTACTGTTAACTTAACTCCATGGGAATTTCAGTTTCGTTTGAAAAAAAACTAAAGACACCACTATCATAGGTGTAGTGTTAAACTTGACTGTGGAGATAATACTAGAGGTGTAATTTTGAACTTAGCACTGGTCATCTCGACTTCGATACAGAAGTTCGAGAGAAAATGATAATCATAGGTGTATAATTGAACTTAACAATGAAATGATGCTAGAGGTAGATGTTAAACTTAGCATCGCTTATCTCAGCTTCGATATGGAGGCCTAAGGAAAGTGACTGTCAGAGATTTAACATTGAACTTGGTAGCAACTTGATCACTATTAGAGGTGTAATATTAAACTTAACAGTAACTTGTCAGAGGTATAGTGTTAACATGACCACAAGAGTTGATTTGTGATATGAGCAATTTTGAGGACTTGTCATTCTGTTGAGGAGAATTGGCGAGTGAAGTTTGGGATGTCAAAGGTGTAGTGTTAACTTGACAATTTTGAGGACTTGTGACTCCATGTAAGGGAGCGACAAGTGAAAGTTCGTACTCGCTAGGGAGCATTGAAACTTTTTCACTATTAGAGGTGTGGTGTTAACATTACAGTGATTGAGCTTATGAACTTACCACTCCTAGGGAGGGAATTGGAAGGGGACTTTGGTGGGAAAATAAAATAAATTGTTGGAGGTGTAATATTAATTTGACGAATCCTATTGCGGATGAAGGAAAATGGTTTGCCAGAGGTTTACTGTTAACGTGACAAGTATGTACTTATTTCGTCCGAAAAATAGATACAGGTATTTTTGTGGTCCTACCATTCTGTGGGAGAGAATTGGTAAGAGATTTGGAGGGAAAGACGAGATCAAGTCCTATAGGATTTTTAGCAAACCCTCAGCTATCAATGTATTTGATATGCCTTTAACAACTATTGTTTGAGTTGGGCTAGCCATGCTATTCCCCCCAGCATGATGAGTTGCTGAGGACTTATGTTGAACTTAAAAGCCAACATTTTCCTCTATCATTAGCCTTCAGAGGCGTCAGATTTTGATAGATAAATAAGAGAAGAGTAATAAGGTTAAAATCAAAGTTTCGTACTTTGTCTTTTCTTCGATGTTTACATCATGCATGATGATGTAACCAATGTTCGGTCAGCTCGATAATGATCGATCATAATGTGATTCATTGAAGAAAGAAGCTTTTTTCTTCGGCTTTCTTCTAAATATCTTGGATTTAAAAGTTTTGAACAGAGGTGTAATATTAACCTGATCATGAGAAGAATCCCATTAAGGGTAATACTTCTTCAGGAATCTTCTGTTTATCGGCATCATGAGAGTATCGTCGTCTGGGGTTATGAGGCGGTATGCTCCATTTGAGTAGACTGACTCTACTACAAATGGTCCTTCCCATTTGGACTGAAATTTCCCTTTTGTCATATGTGTTATCATAATGGATCTTCTGATATCTAAGACGATGTCATTTTTCTTAAAAGTCTGCTCTTTGACTTTCTTGTTGAAGGCGTTGGAAATTCAAGCTTGATAAAACCCGATTTATTGTTGAGCTTATAGGCATTTATCGTCCAAAGCTTCCAACTTCTGGAGTCGCAGTCGATGCTTCTTCTCATTTATCATCTCTGTTGTCAAGGCAACACGTAAGGATGGGATTTGAATTTCTAGTGGGGTTATAGCTTCACACCCGTATACCGAAGAGAACGGTGTAATTTTCTCAGAGTTCACTGTTGCGCGATAAACCCATAAGCATTCACCTAACTTATCACCCCAATCGCATTGGCTTTTTGAGACAAATTTCTTGAGAAGTTTCCTAATGGTCTTATTAAAAGCTTCTACAAGACTATTAGCGGTGGGATAGTATGACGTTAAGACACATTCTTGATTCTGAACTTTTTAGAGAATCTCTGAAATGCTTGACTGATGAACTGAGGCCCATTATCATGAACAATCAATCGTGGCATGCTAAAGTAGTAGACCACGTGATGCTTACTGAACTTGATCACATCAGATGTCTTCACCTTCCTTATGGGAATAGCTTCAACTCATTTGGAGAAGTAATCGGTTATGGTTAAGATAAACCGATGTTCTTTGGATGAAGCTAGGCTGATAGGACCAACCATGTCTATTCCCTATATTTTGAATGGCCAGGAAGAAGTTGTAGGGCAAAGATGTCCTGGTGTCTGTGAATGAAGTCACCATAGATCTGACAGGCGTGGTATCATTTAGTGTAAGCGATGGTGTCAGGGATCATTTTTGGCCAATAATATCCAAGTTTTGGACCTGGTTGGTGAGCTTCACACATACCATCATGAGCCTCTTTTAGTGTTTCCTATGCCTTTTTATGTGACAAGCAGCGGAGGAGGATTCCATCACGCAATCAGTGATACAGCATTCTTGTGATCGCATTGTAGTAGAATTTAGGGGCTTTACTTTCAATGGTAACCGTCTCTTTAGGGTCATCAGGTAAAATGTTGTATGATGTGTAGTCGATATACAAGAATCGCCAATCTCTGAGCTCTGGACCTACCGAAGTCTCTAGAGTTTCTTTGACTTGAAGGTTCCCTGCAGAAATCTGATCATTTTCGAGGGCAAATTTTGGACAGTACAATTGATGGATGTAGATAAGTAATTGCTCTGTTGCTCCGACTAGAAGAGCTAAGGAGACAGCGAGGGACGCTAGTGCATCTGCATGCGCATTTTGCTGGTGAGGTACATGGTCGATAAAAGTTTCTAAACCTCTCCACCATGTGGATAGTTGCATTGTGATAGGGTACTAAGTTTTCATATCTGACTTCATACTCCCTATGAACTTGGTAAACAATGAGCTTTGAATCACCGTATGCTTCAAGATTTTTAATGCCAATCTCATCGGCGATTTGCATCCCGATCGAGAGAGCATTGTATTTCTCTATAGTATTAGAACATGACTCAGTTAAGAAGAATACACAAGGAAGATTACGTAACTCCGTGGGGAGGCAAGTATTACCCCCACTCCTGCTATGATATTTCCTTGAGGACCCGTTCTTGATGCGCCATTGAAGAAGAGTTGTCACATCTGTCCCTCGAGAGATGTCTGGGTCAAGCAAACTTCAGTGACCTCGTCTAAGAGATCTTCATAAAGTTTGTTTATCCTTAGGTCTGGGTGCTCAGCCAAGAAGTCTGCCACTGCCTGTCCCTTCACAGCTTTTTGTAGCAGGAATTGCATCTCGTATTGGGAGAGCAATATGGCCCATTTTGCCAATTAACCATTCAGTAACGATGGCTTCATCATAAGCAATCTTAAGGGATTTACTTGTGATATGACGTGTATGGTTTGTCCCACCAAGTAGTCTCGCATCTTATGGATGGTGAATACCAACACCAAGCGTTCTTTTACGATCAGGTTGTATTGATGCTCAGCTCTAATCATTATTATACTTAGGTAATAGATTGCCTGCTCATCTCCCTTATCATTATTATAGACTGACAAAGCTCCTAGAGAATGATCCATAGTTTGAACAAATATAAGGAAAGGTTTTCCCGATAGGAGCTGAATGGCATGAGGTACCACTTAATTTCCTCGAGCACTTGTTGGCAAGCATCATCCCAAATGAATGAAACACAATTCTTCATCAATTTGGTGAAGGGTTGGCATCGTCCTGAGAGATTTGAGATAAATCTTCAGATATAGGCCAGTCGGCCTTGAAATCCTCTAAGCTCCTAAAGATTCTTTGGAAGGTGCATTTCTTGGACAGCGCGAACTTTCTCTGGGTCGAGGTAGATTCCTTTGGATGTTACGACAAACCCTAGGAATTTATCGCTGGCTACCCCCTGGAAGGATTTGTGGGATTCATGTTCAATTGATGCGCCCGCATGATAGCGAATACTGCCTTCAAATCTGCTATGTGGTCGTCTTTGGGACAGCTTTTCACTGCAATATTGTCTATATAACATTCCACTGTTTTGTATATAAGCTCATAGAAAATTGTATTCATAGCTCTCTAGTATATTGCCCCTGCATTCTTTAATCCGAAGGGCATCACAAGATAGCAGTAAACCCCTAGTGGTATCCTAAAGGATGTATGTTTCTTATCGTCAGGGTACATCTTAATTTGATTGTATCTAGAGAATCCATCCATGAAAGATATCCATTCAAACCCACATGTGTTGTCGATCATGACATCCGAGATTGGAAAGGAGAACTCATCTTTAGGACAAGCTTCATTTAGATCACAGAAATCAATGCAAACCCAAATCTTCCTATTCTTCTTGGTGACGGGGACGATATTAGCTACCCAATAAGGATATTGTTCTTTCTTGATGAAACTAGAGTCTGTAAGATTCAGCTTCCAATTGAATCGCTTCCATTATCTCTGGACGAAACTGTCGTTGCTACTGCTTGACGGCCTTCGCATCCGGATTGATGTTAAGGTGATGCATAACAACCTGAGGATCAAGCCCAGGCATATCCTTATAGTTTCAAGAGAAAACATCTATATACTCTCGCATGAGACATATAAGATCTTCTTTCTCGGGAGGTGATAAACTTTCACTTATGAATATGGGTTTAGGATTAGTCGCATCTCCCAGATTGATCTGAGTTACCCTTTCCTCTATGGGTGGTTTACGTTGTTCAAAGTGCATATCCTAGAGAGCATTTAGGTTTTTGATCCAGGGATCTGTATCTAACTAGATAATTTTTTCATTTCCATCTTCGGGTGGCTTGTTGAAACCATATTTACCGAAAGTTTTTTGAAGATGTTGCCGACACTGACATCTGACTCCCATGATGATATGTCTGACGAGTGATTATGCTGTAATGAACCTTCACTCAGAGGCTAACAGGATCAGAGTTGACACATAGCCCAACCTCCTGCGAGTTCGATGATAATAATCAGGGGCTTTTCCTTTTGGAATAAAGGATCAAAGCAGTGTTCTCCTTCCTTTGCCAAAGTTCAAGCTAGGACCACTTGTTAGGTCATACCCCATGTTCTCCATCATTCTAAGTACATTTGACTCGTAATGAAAGAATTGAGAAATTTCAATCTCGCTTTCTGAGTCTTCGCAAGTCATTAGTTTGGACTCTGACTTTCCGAAAAAGATCAATTTTTGGCCTTTGTATCATACTGGGACCTCGAAGAAGGATCCTTCCGCATCACTGACACTTTGATATGCCGTGAGAGATGATCTTACTGGTGCATGCAATGATGTCAAAGCAACTATTACCGACCAAGGGTCATCATCTACATCGATACTAGTATCTGATGGTACAGAATCAGAAGCAAATATAGAAAAATAAGTCAAATCTTGCTCTTCATTAATATACCACTCGCCTACATCATTGGCAATGTTATTGACATCGAGCTTATTAACGCTCGTTACTAGTGGATTTAGCTCCCAAAGATATTCTTCTTCTACCTCTAACTTGACATCAGCTTCGTTACCAGAGTCTAGTTCCTCTGGCTGGGGATTCTTGTCTGTCTCCAGAGAATCCTAGTACAAGAAGGAGTTTGTGAAGTAGTTCTCTACCCCCCTTGAATGGATGCCTTTTGATAATCAATGTTCAGACTTTTCATCTCTGTCAACATGCTTCATGACTTGATGGAGAGTAGAGGGGACGATGGAGTTGCGATGAATCCATGTTCATCCCAGCGGCAAATTATATGAAGTTTAGGTGTCGATAGTATAGCAGGTCACCTCGGATCTTAGGTCTCTAATCTGACATTTGAGTTTAATCTTTCTTATTGGTTGCATACCATTGGCATTGAAGCTGTAAATGGTAGTTTGAGTGGCACTCAATTGGTATGTGGGGATTCTGAAGTGTTGCATGATCCGGCGGGGCATGATGCTCAACACGGATCCTGGATCCAGCTGAACACTGCTCACTTCAGATGATCCAATATACCCTATGAAGTATAGGGGCCTATCTGTTTCCCTTTAACTTGCATGTCATCTGGAGTGAAGGTTATGCAGGGGGCATGTTAAGAGGTGTGGAGGCAGTTTTCTTCATCTTCCTCCAGTTCAGCCGGAATTCAGGCCATTAAAACCTCAGCATCAGTTAAATCTTCTCTCAGAGCTTCCCTTGTTGTCTTTGATAGTCTGAGAAGCTCATAAATGGTGATCATGACTTGGATGTTGGCCAATTGAGCCAAGACATCAAAGTGGTAAGGTCTCAAAGATCTTTCTGCTTTATCCTTTAAGAGTGCCTTAGCATACCGAAACTCCTTTTGCTGCTCTACGGGTTGCTTCGTGGATTGCTGGTTGACTCTGGGGTGGGTTTAAGAGGACTTGCCATCATTTCATTGTACTTCTTCAAGTACAACTGAGCAGAATGAGTCTCGGCCACGAGCGGTGCATTCAACTCGACAGCAAGGAGATTGTCTTCTCCCTAGAATCAGTTTCTGAGGCGACATCGGTTTTCGTTCCTGGGAGGAAGCACCAACCACATTGCAAGGCAAAGCTTTTTCTTTGCCTCTGGACTTCCTGTTGGTAACAATAATCCACTGCTGGCCTTCCACGAGGTAGGGATGAACCCAGATGATCTCTCCTTGAGGAGTCAAAACATGTTCGAGAACTTTCTCCCGCTAGTGGTGTGGATCTGTATTGACCACCCTGAGTTCTCCTTTTGGGATGGGAACTACTCGGCTGACATTGGAGGTTGTACTCCAAACTGAAGGAATAATGTCATGTTCCGGGTGGAGCTTGAGCACCTCCTAATCAATCAAAGCTTGGAGAATGTCTTTAAAAATGTAATTGCTCTTGGTAAGGTGCCCCAACATCCTGCGGTATAGGAAATAATTGGGGTTATCAGTCTTGCCCACCTCCTCAGGATGTCTAACTTCAGGAAGCTTCAGTCTGTTGCTCTTGTTGAGTAACTTAAACAACAAATCTACATGCTCATCCTTGAAGGAGTACTGCTTGTTGGTGTATTGCTAGGTTGAAGAGCTACCCCCTCTAGCCGGTTGGGGCTTAGAGGGAGACTTTGTCTCTGTCGCCAATATGTCCTTCCTTTTAGCTTGGAAAGATGCTTTTGGCGTGCGCTTTGTCGACTTTTTGGGTCTGTGCTTGTTTTCTTCTGCCTTAATCCTAGCGACAATCTCTTCTACCTGTTCGCCTTACTAGATCAACTGCTTCCAGGTATGACTTTTAGCTACTCCTATCTGAGCTAGGAGTGAGGTTTGCAAATTGTGATGGCAGTTTCCACCAGGGTGGCCTGGGTCATACCGCTAGACATCAGAGTGCCATATTCTAAAATCTCCCCACAAATGCTTTAATTGACTCTCCTTTCCGTTGCCTCATGGCCAGGAGAGAGTTGGCATGGTAATCTTTGTTGGCCCAGAGGCCCCTCACACTAGTTTTGATGATGATTAACTCATGTAGTTATAGTTTACTAATAATCTTATGATATTTGTTTCAGATATTTTATCAAGACATTAGTAGGTGATTAGCTTCAACAAAGGTGTTTTAGAGTTTTCACATGATGATTCAAGAGCTCGCGCGTCAAGATTGCATTTAGAACTCGGTTGGAGTCAAACTCGTTGGATCATGTTTGAATCGAGTCGGCTTGGAGACAAGAAAACCTCGGTTTGTTTTGTTTAGTTTGTTTAGATCTTGTGTTAAAGGTAGATAGTGTTGATATGCTCAAGCTCACACACACACAAAAGTCTAAAGTTTAAAGTTTATTGTTTTGATCTTCAGTTTACCTTATTTTGGTTTTCATATCAAAAACATAGATATATATATATCTTATATGTATATTGGGCTCTATCCACATGCTTCAAACTTGATTCAATATCATATTTTTGTATTTACATGAGTTTTGGAGAAAACGGTTTTCTATTTCAAAATCCAAGTTTTAGAAAATACCGATTTTTATTTAAAGCCTAAATTCAATATCACAAAAATGGTTCAAATTGTTTATAATACGTGTTGAATTTTAGTCACACATATTTGTATTTCAAAGATCTTAAAAGAACTTATTTTTGTGGAATTTATGTGATTTTATGGGATTTAATTGAAGTTAAAAAGACTAGTTTTCAATCCCTAAATTCCCTAACCAGACTGCTCTGGCGGTCGACCGCACGGTCGACCGAACCAGGAGCCGGTCAACCATAGCGGTCGACCGATGTGCATGAAAATGTGCACATGGCTAGCCAGCTTGGCCGGTCGACCACGCGGTCAACCAACTGAAAGCACCCCACTCTCGGGTGGGGACCGGTCGACCAGGTGGCCGACCGTTGGCTTTGGGTCGACTGGAGTCACAACGATCAGAAAAATGACCATTGGCCGGTCAACTGGACAGTCGACTGGAAGGGCATTTCTGCCCTTTCTGAGAGGGTATAAATACCCATCTCTTTAGCTGGTTTCTTCATAGTCTTAGAGAGCAAAATTTTCCCATCTTCTTAAGTGTTTTAACAACAAGTTCAAAAGAGTTTTTGGGTTTAAAGATTTTATCTTTATTTGTTTTCAAGGGTTGGAAAATTCAAAGAAAAATAGAGTATTTGGGATACTGGTTTTGATCTTCATTTCAATCTTATTCTAATTATTTTCTCAAGTATTTTTCTTTGTGTTTTAATTTTCAAATACCTTATTTTTCTCACACTTGAGCTATCTATCTATCCTATCTATTAGGATTTTATTTGGTGAGAAAATTGGTTTGTAGTTTGTTGAGACCACCAAGAGTTGTAACCTTTCTTTTTTTTTATGGTATCCCTCTTGTGTAGAGGTGATTGTGAAAGTTGTGTTTGGGTTGTGGCTATCCCTCAAAGTGTAGAGGTGATTGTGTTTATTGGTATCCTTCTAAGTGTAGGTGATTGTTTGTTGTTTGGCTAAGTCCCTATCCCTCTAGTGAGAGGTGATTGTTGTTGTGCCTTACCCCTTGTGTAGAGGTTGTATTTGTTAGAGAGAGGAGTTGTCTACTCCTAGTTGTATTTGCCCAAATCCTCAGTGGAGGTTCCCTGTATGAGAAGTCTTGTGTGGACGATATAGTGTAAATCCTTCTGTGTGAAGGCCCGGACTTAGAGCAGTGGCTTGAACCTCGAAACATATTTTGGTGTTTGCGATTGCTCCACTATCTCTAACTCTCTCTCTCTTGTACCTTGCGTTATTTCATATTACTCATATCATACTTATTTGGTTGATATTGTTTGTGTGTGCCCACACTTGTGTTGAACCAAGAGAGCTTCAAATAGCACCTCAGCTCTTATTTAGAGGAATTTAAAGGAGACAGTCTAGAGCCCTTCATCAGGAATTCGGCTATACCCTTTAGTTACATTAAGTGTGTTGCAATTTGTTTTTAATTCCGCATCATTTGTCATTAGATTAGCCATACACCTATTCACCCCCTCTAGGTGTACTTTTAATTGGTATTAGAGCCTACGCTCCTGATAGTTAGTTAGGTTTAACCACCTAGGAGTGAGATCTTGGTTAGCTAATCTATTTTTACATTTGCACACATATCTTTTTACACACACTCATGGATTACCTTGCCTCTCCTATGTTTGATGTTTCTAACATTGATGTATGAAAGATTAGAATGAGTGCTTATCTTAAAGCCATAGGTTTGCATGTTTACCTTGCCGCTACCAAGAAATCTTATCTTGGTAATAGAAAGCATATAGAGGCCAATGCACAAGCCCTAGAGGCACTTAGGCGCACACTAAACAAAGATTATTTGTGATGGTTTCTCATTGTGATTCCGCTTTTGCAGTGTGGAACACTTTGACCTCTCCCGTGCTACAAACGACGAAATATATAGAGGAGGAATCTAGTGAAGATGAATCCAAACAAGCATGCTACATGGTCCAAGGGAATGACTCGCTTGAGGTACATTCAGAAACTCAACTAGATGATAGTGCTAGCTCTTCTAGTGATGATTATGATGTATGGATGCTGATGCGTTAAATGAAGAGCTTTCCATTGTGTGTGAAAACTTATTAGAAAAATACTAACTCTTGAAAAATAAATCCTTTAAAGTAAAAGAAGAAAATAAAGATTTATTTTCAAAATTTAACATGGCTTTGCAAGAGAGGGACAAGATTTCAAATGAAAAGGACTCATTGAAATCCCAACGTGATCTTCTCTTAAATGAAAACAAAATTTTGAAAAATAAAAATGATTGTGATAATGTTTTGAAGAAAAATGAGGTTTTATCTTCAAAACTTAATTTTGTCTTAAAAGAAAATGAAACTTTAAAAAATAAAATTGCTTTAATTTCAAAGAAATTGGATTTGGTTTCTAAGGAAAATATTTCCTTGAAAAATGAATTTGATTCTCATGTTTGGCATGCTCCTATTGCTTCTTCCACTAGTGATAAACATATTGCATGCTCTACCTCTTCTTCTCATATTGAAAATGATATAAATATATTAAAGAAGATTGTTGATTGTTTGGGCTCCACTTTGAACCAATGTGTCATGAACCACACACGGTTGGAATCTATGTTTCGCAAGAAACATACTCCTCATATGTATGCACACTACACACGGATACACATGCTCTTCATGTTCACCCACATGACACTAGGTATGCTCATGTGCACACATGTATACATTGTGAACATAAGGGCCACCTTGCAAAGTTTTGTTATGATAGAGTAAATAAATCAAATTTTGTAAACAAATTTGTTTGGGTTAGGAAAGGTGCTAACCCCAATGGACCCAATAGAGTATGGATACCAAAAGCCACTCCTATTATATTTGATGTAAGTGTGGGCTCTCACTTGACGTGAGAGTTATGGTGCCTTGATGGTGAATGCGTTCCGAACTTAATGGTGACAATTTTGGATGCATCACTTTCAAGGGAAGTTTGGTGGGAGGTCTACCTTGGTTTAGAGATATAGAGATAAGCCCTATTGGTTTTAGTAACTATCTCTAGCTCCTTATTTTTGTGTACATGCTTTCATTGATTGATTTATAGCATGTTTTAGTTTTTCATGATTATTATGTTAAATGCCATGAAAATTAGACTTGTCATATACATATGTAGTATTTGAGATACACCCATGTTTATATTGATTTATATTTTTGTGTTCTCACGATAGTTTAGCTATGTTATATATCATAGTCTAAGACATGTGCATTTACATGTTGATTATATTGGTCCTTGTTTATGATTTTGCACCTCATGGTTTTGATTACTTGTTTAAATAAAGCCTTCATTAAAACTTGTGTGTATACTTGTATAACTAATGAGCCACATTTGATTTTTGCATGTTTGTACTTAATTGCTCATTATGCACCCATAGATGTACTAGTATAGCCTAGTTTTGATGATTCGTGCATTTTAACTTGTATTCCCTATTTTTATTCATGTTTTTCATGATAAAGTGTTTAGCTCAATGTATATGTTAATTTTATCAAAATTTTAGTTATTCATATATACCCTTGAGTCATTTGCTTTTCATGCAAATTTTTATTATCGACTCATTTGTATTTGGGACATGTATATATACTTCTAGTTTAGACAAAACATACATATACCTTGAAGCATATTTAGTTTTAATGATTTTTATATTAATGGATATATTCTTATTTTATTCCTTACTTGAAGGATTTCATATTAGTTTACAAGATTATCATAAAACTAGTCCGTATTCTTCATTTTGATAGAGTTTTCAAACATGTTAAAATATTTTTAAACCTATTTTTGAAAACCCCTACCCTCCAAGGGCAGATGGATGGGCGACCATGCCTTGTGTGCTCATTATTAAAAATATTTATAAACATATGCATAAAAACGGAGGTAGTATGAGTTATACACTTGATCCTCATCATATTTTCAATTAGTATCACAATTGATATTTTTTTATATACTCATATTTGTGTTTTTCTGTATATGTATGCTTCAACTGCAAATAGTATCAATTTCGATTGATATTTAATTTCGATTGATATTTACATTTTCATACATACATATATGATTTGATTGTGCTTACAATATTTTTTCATCTTAAAGCACAAATTATGTTTATGCTAAGCTTGATTTAGTACTTAATGACAATTATTTTTTATTTGGTATCTTATACAAGCTTATGCATTATTTTTATTGGTATTTCATAAAGGGGGAGAAAAATTCATGTTTTATCTTTCAATCAATTTTATTTTCAATTGGTTTTATTTTCTATTGGTATCTTACTCCCACTCTTTATGATGAAAAATGATTTTATTCAATTGGTATCTTACTTTTCAATTGATATCCTAAGCTCCTGATGAAAAATGTTTATTTTAGAATATGTTAACATTTTCAATATTGATATCAAGAATCTTAAATTGATATTATTCTCTATTTGGTATCTTATTGCAAAATGATTTGTTTAACCAAAAAGTTGTTGTCTTTTTCAGTTGGTATAATGTTTCATCTTAAATTGGTATTCATATTGATATGAGCTATGTTTACCTAAAAATTTAGTTTTTACTTTCAATTGGTATCAAAATTACAAAATACTTTCAATTGGTATCAAAATTACAAAATATTTTCAATTGGTGTCAAAATCAAAATCTACAATATATATTTCAATTGGTATCAAAAACATACAATGTCTCATTTTCTTTTGGTATCAAAAGTTTACAAGATATTTTCATTTGGTTTCTTTTGGTATCTTAAAAATATTGTTTATTTACAATTGGTATCTTAAAAAATTTGTTTATTTTCAATTGGTATCATAAATTGGTATCATAGATTGCTTTAAAGAGATTTCATGATGTTTTGATATATATTGCTTATATGCAAGGGAAACTTAACATCTTCTCTATATTGATTCATGTTGAGTATATCTTATATTGAGGAGCTTATACGTGTGTAGGGGGAGCTTCACATCTCCTTTTATACATTGTATTATGCGTTATGTGATTAGGGTTTAGTCATCTATTTTTCATGTAATGCATGTATGCAGGGGGAGTTAACTTCACGTCTCTCTTCTTTATGAATGTATGTCGCATATATATAACTTTATTATTTGATTTGACAAAAAAGGGGGAGAAATTTTGTTTTGAGAATTCATTTATTCCCCTTTGTTAATTTTTTTTTTTTTTTTTGCGACAAAAAGGGGGAGAACATTTTTTTTGTGTTTATTCATGCCCCTTTGTTAATGAATTGACAAAAAGGGGAGAATTTTTTTGGAGTTTTATATATGCATGATTTATTTCATTTCTTTGTTTTATACAAATGGGGAAGAAGAAAAGGGGGAGAAGTATTTCCTTGTTTCTATGCATATATGTTTTCGGGGAGAAGTATTTGGAGAGTTGATTTATGTTTATTTTCTCATTTATGCATACTTGTGTTGAGTATTCATTGAATATCTTTATCTTTATTGCTATGCATGAGTTAAGGGGGAGCATCTATGAAGCTTAACTTTAATCTATGCATATATAACTCCATGAGTTTTGTCATCATCAAAAAGGAGGAGATTGTTGGCCTAGAGGCCCTTCACTCTAGTTTTAATGATGATTAAATCATGTACTTATAG
This sequence comes from Agave tequilana, assembly GCA_038442645.1. NCBI lineage: Eukaryota > Viridiplantae > Streptophyta > Magnoliopsida > Asparagales > Asparagaceae > Agave > Agave tequilana. The sequence goes on from JAVJIF010004744.1 coordinate 132,687, forward strand.
TTTACTAATAATCTTGTGATATTTAGTTTCAGATATTTGATCAACATATTAGTAGGTAATTAGCTTCAACAAAGATGTTTTGGAGCTTTCACATGGTGATTCAAGAGCTCGCGTGTCATGATCGCATCTAGAACTCGGTTAGAGTCAAGCTCGTTGGATCGTGTTTGGATCGAATCGGCTTGGAGACAAGAACGGTTTGTTTAATTTAGTTTATTTAGATCTTGTGTTAAAGGTAGATAATATTGATATGTTCAAGCTCTCTCTCTCACACACACAAGTTTGAAGTTTATTAGTTTTGGTTTTCGGTTTAACCGGCTTTGGTTTTCATATCAAAAACATAGATATATTTAGAGATAGACTTGTATCCTTTCAAAAGGATTTGATCCCGGATCCTTCCCACTCAAATTCAACCCTCCAACATTCGAATACAAGATCCACTCCGTTGAAGTTGATCTATACTATTTCAAGTATCTATAAACCAAAAATCAAGTGTTTTAAATACTTTTGCCCATCCATCAAGCTACGCAAAATGGACGGCCGAAAGTAGTGAGTTAGTTAGATCTATGTCTTTAGACATACAAATTCTCGATCCGGCCATTTCATTATGATCTAAATATTTAAAAACCCTATAAACTAATTTTTGTTAGATTTCAAATGTTCTACACCATTAAACTAACCAACTCACTATTTAGGCCGTCCGTTTTTTCCCTACTTGATGGATGGGCAAAAAGTATTTAAAACACTTGATTTTTGGTTTATAGATACTTGAAATAGTATAGATCAACTTCAACGGAGTGGATCTTGTATTCGAATGTTGGAGGGTTGAATTTGAGTGGGAAGGATCCGGGATCAAATCCTTTTGAAAGGATACAAGTCTATCTCGATATATATATATCTTATATGTATATTAGACTCTATCCATATACAACATTCATCAAATTTATTTCAATATCATATTTTTGTATTCACATGAGTTTTGGAGAAAATGGTTTCCATTTCAAAATTCAAGTTTTGAAAAATACCGATTTTTGTTTAAAGCCTAAATTTAATATCAGAAAAATAGCTCAAATGTTTATAATATGTATTGAATTTTAGTCACACATATTTGTATTTCAAAGATCTTAAAAGAACTTACTTTTGTGGAATTTACGTGATTTTATGGGATTTAATTGAAGTTAAAAAGACTAGTTTTCAATTCCTAAATTCCCAGCGTGACCGCTCTGGCGGTCGACCGCACGGTCGGCCGAACCAAGAGGCCGTCGACCGTAACGGTCGACCGATGTGCATGAAAACGTGCACATGGCCAGCCAGCTTGGCTGGTCGACCGCGCGGTCGACCGACTGAAAGCACCCCACTCTCGGGTTGGGGCCGGTCGACCGTTGGCTTTGGCCCGGTCGACCGGGCGGTCGACCGAAAGCACAGCGGTCAGAAAAATGACCGTTGACTAGTCGACCGGGCGATCGACCGGAAGGGCATTTCTGCCCTTTCCTGGCTGCCAACGGGCAGACTTTTGAGAGGGTATAAATACCCATCTCTTGAGCTGGTTTCTTCATAGTTTTTGAGAGCAAAATTTCCCATCTTCTTAAGTGTTTTAGCAACAAGTTTAAAAGAGTTGTTGGGTTTAAAGATTTTATCTTTATTTGTTTTCAAGGGTTGGAAATTCAAAGAAAAATAGAGTATTTGGGACATTGGTTTTGATCTTCATTTCAATCTTTTTCTAATTGTTTTCCCAAGTATTTTTCTTTGTGTTCTGATTTCCAAACACCTTATTTTTCTCACACTTGAGCTATCTATCTATCACATCTATTAGGATCTTATTTTGGTGATAAAATTGGTTTATGGTTTGTTGAGTGATCGTACACATATTTTGCATTCTTTTAATTACACTCCTACATTTATCATGTAATAAATCTGCTAATTTCTTTGTCTTAAATGTCTATTTTTTAGAAGATAATAATGAAGAGAAAGAGGATTAAACTAAATAAATACCAGTTAAAATCAGATTTAACTGGATCCATTTGGTTAGCTGAGGATGATCCCAGATCTAGTTAGAACAAATCAAGGATTAGGGCAAATGTTCAGCTTAAGATCAGAGCAAATCGGAAAGATAACACCAAATGAAAACCAGTAAAATTTAGATTTCTATAAATCCGTTTTGATTAGCTAAAGATCAATCAAGGATAATATCAAATACAAAGAGATAAATGGATAGAGAGAAGATCAACGGATGAGATGAAGCAAGTTTGACTCAGATTCTGACTGGATACATTTCCGTATTTGAATCATACCTTTCGCTACTGAATCTCAAATCTGATGAGTCAAGATGATCCAGAAAGAGAACTTACAGAGCTACAACTCTTATGTTGATCACTATTTCTAATGTTGTCATTTGATAAGTGATATTCAGTAATCAACACGCCAACAAACTGCAGATCAGAACTGAATATCCACATCAAATCAAGTTTGGAGATAAGGGAGGATTCAAATTCAGAAATAGCCAACTTTTCCTATCTTCATACTCCTCTAACCTCTGTATTTCTTCTATAAATACCTACAATCTCAAAGGCACGAAGGGAGGGACGATGATGCAGAGATAGAATTTAGTCCACGTGAGGCTTATGTTGAGAGTAACACCGATGTACCTCCTCCTTTCTTCTATCGTTTCTGCAAGCAATAAAAGGTAATTTTTTATATTTGTCTTTACTTTTGTTTTCTTCTTCTTCTTTCTACTTTTTTTCTTTTGGTTATGATGAGCATTCAAGTGAATCTAGAAGCATCAGTATAGTCATGTTTGTGTGAGTGCCAACGATATTACATGATGATGATCTCCTCCTCAAGATTCCGTATCATTTCATTCTTGTTCGTCTTGATGATGTAATGTGAATGGAGACTGAGCTTGATCTTATGTTTTATGTGTTGAACGCCTCTGAAGCAAGGTAGAACATGCAAGGGTTCTAGGTAAGTCATCAACTAGTGGAGGTAAGTATTTCTTTAATCTTTTCTTGCTTTTCTTTTATTTCTTTAGTTTAGATCACCAATACCAACAAGACCCAACTCTTTCATCACTCATTTCGATTTCTTTGTACATATCATTTCTAGTTTCTCCATCTTCTTAATCTACCATCTTCTTCCTAATTTAACTTTAACTCAATTTTCCTTTTTCTTTTAAAGAACTAAAAGAAGAATTTTAACCATTAATTATAGCTTAAAAGAGAACTTACTAAAAGCTTCCATCGCTAGTCCCTCCTTGTGGATCACGACCCGCATAGCCACTTGCTATTGCGGTAGAATTGAGCACTTGCACTTCTCTATTTTAAAGTTTTAAAATTCTGGATTTGTGTGCAGGTTCCAACTCAATCAAATTTTTGGCACCGTTGCCGGGGAGGGACGGTAAGTTACTCTCTTTAAAGTTTACATTTTTGGTTAACCTTCTTCTTTGTTTTTGGTGTACAGATTTAACAACAAGGAGTATCTGTTGCAGTGGACATATAAGTGGCCCTGGACTCTACTCAAGAAAGCAGAGCCCAGATGCCCTCAGATATGCTACATTCCAGTGGCAAAACTGAGTGAACTACTAACCTGTATTTTTGCAGGTTGGCTGAATTAAAAATCTGAATTTCTGTAACATTTATCTCCTTGATTGACTCACTGTATATACATTTTTAACACAATAGTAAAAACTTGATTGTAAATGCTAAAAATAATTTAGACTTTGCATTTAGGCACGTGTGCATTTCATTTCATTTTCTATTTACTGTTGAAGAGTGCTGGAGGCAAGGCATGTGTGCATAGCATTTAGTATAAGGTTCATTCTTGTATGAAATATTACTTGAATGTTACCTTTTTTCTATATATACTTGTACACTGCACTAAATCGATTTAAAGGCTTGTCCTATAAACAAGATAAGGTGAGAAAGTCATTACCCTCTCTTAGCCCACAAACAATCTCCTCACTCACTAACCCAAGTCTAACTAAAAATGAGTAGACGTTGGCCCTAGGGACATCTCAGACTCAATTAGGAGATTATCCTAAGGAGAAAGGTATTAGAATTTGACTCCTGCCAAATCAGTATCTAGGAGGGGGATTATGGGCCGAAAGCCCGAAGGTTGGTGGTTACTTAATTAAGGAATGTCTTTGACGGATAACCTCTCACCAATCTTGTCCTAACCTGACTGATTAGCTTGCAGTCAAAGTCTACATTATACCTCCCGTGGACAGTCTAACCAGCTAGGAGTTGTCTAGGTCATAGGTCTACTCTAACTTAGTTTAGAATTTTTTTCTTTGTTTGCTTATTTGTTTATGTTTTATTATGTGATATGGCTTATAACAATAATTTTTTCAATTGTAATGGTAATCCATACTGCACCTCTTTTTCAGATGTTACCAATCCGGCATATCATAACTTTAACCAACATAGTGTGCCAGATTGGTCTTATCCGAATCAATATAACCCATGTCCCCAATCTTATAATCATAATTTCCAGAATAATTTAACTTTTCACAAAGTTAATGGGGATTCACTTCCCCCGAGTCCAATTTTCAACCAGCTTGTCCTCCTTATCCACCTTGTCCACAATATTTTCAAGATTCATACTCAGTTCCACCAGTCCAAAATAGAAAACCATCAATTTTGGAAATGGCTATGCGTGAGTCCAAACAAAAATCACAAAATCTGATGGACTCACAATTTCACCACCAATTCCAAAATAACACTTCATCTTTTCAACAAAAAGATGAACCAATCAACTATGAAAAGATGCTTGAAGCCATGACTCAGGCTCAAAACGCTCGTAATCATGACATAGATATGATGGTCCAAACTCTACGTTCTCACCGTTTGGCCAGTTCTGATGTCGCTTGATCAGTCAGATATTTTGCATATACATTGTCACCTTACCATACTTTTTAGCTAATAAATCCTATTAATAAGTCTTCTTCTTCTTTGTTAAATGTTGGCCTAATTGCTAAAAGAAAGGAAAGAGAAACAAGCCCAAAAGCCCACCAAATTATGATTTAATTCAGAATAAATTTGAAATCAAGGAATCAGGGCAAAATCTTTGCATATCAGAGAGGTTGAAAACCAGTTGAAAAGAATCCTCCCAAATCAAGCGGTTAAAGCCAACAATCAAAAGTTGTTTCGTCAAATCCTGGAGCAGAAATGAGAAAACCAGAAGAAGATACAGGAGAATCACCAAACCAAGAGAGCCACCTAATTGGGTTTGGCCAACTGGCCTCACCAGGGCCGCGAAAACGCAACCCTAGCCGCGTTTTCGCAGCTTGGTTATGTCTGTTGGGGGAGCGTTTGCTCCCCCAATCTTTCTACGATCTCGTCCCTCTGGTTTTTCCCTATAAATACCAGTTTCAATAGAGAAAAAGGGCGAAGACTAGGATTAGAATTTTTGTTTATTCTTTAAGGATTTAGGCTCTTTGTTAGATAGTGTAAAAGTTGTATTTTGTTTTGCAATTTGTAGTTCAATACAAATACCTGTGAGAGAGAGGAATTGAGTGCTTGTAACTTGAAGATTGAAGTGACATCAATACAAGAATCGAGCTACATTTTCTTCCACTCATTTTACGGTATGTCTTACTTTAATTACTTGCATTGTTCTTTGTCTTCCACGAGTAGCTAAATCGATTTTCTGGGCTCACTATTACTCTTCTCTCTGTTCCCTCTTCTTTTTCGAATGGTTTTGATGAAATGACCCAATGAATCATTTGCATGCCTAATTTAAGCCTTTCTTCTTAAAAGTGTTCTTGAAAGCACATGAGGATGGGTTTGAATTTTTAATTTCTACCTCTTTTCAAAACGTCTCTTGAACTTGTTTTTATCTCATACTTGAACTTGAACTTCTTGAAGGTTTAACATTCAACTCAAGATGATTTCTTAAAGAAAAGAATTAACCTTTCCAACCATCTTATGTGTCTTGTTTAAAACTTTCTAGAATAAATCTTAAGTTTTGCTTATGATCAAGTTGAGGCATTAAGATTTTCAATTGAAGAATATGTCATTGAGTAGTGAGATAGTGAGCCCAAATTTTCTTCTTTATTAAAAACAACCAATCACTTTTCAAAACTTTTTAAATCACTTTTTTCCAAAGCCTTCTCCAAATTTGCAATTTCTCTTTTAATCATCTCCTTTCTTTCCATTCTCTTTTCAATTAAAAAACGAGCACCATTCTTTGTTACTAAACAAAACACCGAAAAGCTTCTATCGCATTCCTCCTCGTGGACACGACCCGTTAGCCACAAGCTACACGGTAAATCTCTTAACTCTTTGATTTTGCAATCAATTTTGGCGCCGTTGCCAGGGAGGGAACGATGTATTTATTTTTTAATAAGTTTGGTGTTTTGTTTTAGGGACTTCAAGATTCAGATCTAGAATTCAAGCTTTGCAAGAGAAGACTTGCAAATTATATGCCTCTACTCTCGAAAGTAGGAAACATAATTTCAAGAAATTGCGTTGCAAAAGTTGAAAATTTCATTGGACTACTAAAATTCTTTTTTGCAGGGCATATTGCTCGCAAAAAAATTAAGTTTTTGTACGTTATATTCTTGCTATATCTGCTATCCACCATCCCTATTTTAATCCAACAGTAATTTGAGTGATTGTTAATTGCTTAAAAAACGTTTAGACTTGCATTCTAGGCATTTGTCTAATTACGTTTATTTTACAATTACTGTTGAAGATAGCTAGAGACAAGGTATGTATGCATAGCATATAGTTTAGGAAACATTCTTGGGTGATATTTCCTTTTGAATGCTACTTTTCTTTATCTTGCACACTTTGCACAAATCAATTCTAAGGGCAAAACCCAAGTCAAGATAAGGTGGGGAAGTCATTACCCTTCCTTAGCCCACAAACCATCTCCAAGCATACACAACCTAAGCCTAAGTAAAATCTAATAGACGTTGGCCTTAAAGACATCTCGAATTCATTAGGAGATTAGCCTAAAGGGGAAGGGGTTGGAATTTGACTCCTGCCAAATCAGTGTCTAGGAAGGGGATTAAGGGCCAAAAGCCTGAAGGTTGGTGGTTACTTAATTAAGGAACGTCTTTGACGGATAACCTCCCACCAATCTTGCCCTGACCTGGCTGATTAGCTTGTGGTCAAAGTCTGCATTATACCTCCAGTGGACAATCAACCAGTTAGGAGTTGCCTAGGTCAAGGTTACCTTAGACTAGGCTTGGTTGTTTTCTCTTCTTGACTATTGGTGAACTTGTTTGTGATTGTGTTTGTGTATGCAAGTTTGGTCAACAGACCCTAATTCATCTAGGTTAACTAGAAATACATCACCACCCAAGTTTGAAACAAGACCAGATTCGGTTATGGATCAACCGACATCTTTACAGGATAGGTTCTATCCCATTAGAATATCACTTCCATCCTGCATCCAACTTCTATCGGTTAGTGAACACTAAGCCACAGTTCATCAATACACTCCCTAAGTTCCATGGCTTAGAGTCCGAAGATGCTTTTTTCTTCATAAGAGAATTTGAGGAAGTATGCTTAATGATGAAAATCCCACACCTTGCAGTTGATGCTATTAGGTTGAGATTTGTCCCTTTTGCTCTTAAAGACTTAGCCAAGAAATGGCTCTACAGCTTAGCGGCTGGCTCTATCACATCTTAGAATGGTTTCATCAAGGTCTTCTTGAAGAAATTCTATCCAATCCATAAGACCACTCTCATTAGGAAAAACATCATGCAGTTCAAGCAAGAACTTAGTGAACCATTTTGGAGGTACTTTGAACGCTTCAAAGACCTCCTTGTCCAATGTCCTCATCATGGAATAGAGAAATGGCGACAATGCCAAATTCTTTATGATGGTTTAGACTACTCGACCAACACCCTCTTAGAAAGCATGTGCCAAGGGGGATTCTTGCAGAAGGACCAAGCAGAGAGTAGAACTTAGGCTAATTTATAGTTTGTAACTTAGGTTATTATTTTCTTTCATGTAATTTTCATTTTCTTTATGTAACTGAGAGGAGATGATACTTTCATGGAGGAATGAGAGCAAGGTTGTACTGCAGGTGACACCGGTGTAAGTGATCTCTTCTTCCATTGTTATTTGAATTGAATCAAAGTTACTTTTTCTTCTTTACTCTTATTTTCGTTTACTCTCCTCTAATGTGTTGCAATCCAAGTGATTCTGTTAGCCTTGAGACTGCTTCGCCATTGCAAGTGCCTTTGATGGCCTATGGTGATGAACAACTATTCTCTTACTAGTATAGCTTGCCCTTTTATTCTTAGTGTAGATCGGAAATGGGGAAGATCCTACACGCCATGCTTGATCGCCTTCAAAGATAAGGTAAGTCATAGCTACGAATCCAAGGTATATGAGCACAAAAGGGGTAAGTAACTTTTAGTTTCTTTCTTTTCTTTTTATTCTTTAGTTTAGAACATCACAATCGACCACTTCCTTTATCACTCCTTTTGCATTTCTTTATACATATCATTTCTGGTTTCTCTATCTTCTTAATCTACCATCTTCTTCCTAATTTGATTTTAACTAAATTTTTCCTTTTTCTTTTAAAGAACTAAAGAAGAACTTTAACCAAACTTTGTAGCGTAAAAGAGAACTTATTAAAAAGCTTCCATCGCTAGTCCCTCCTTGTGGATCACGACCCGCATAGCTACTTGCTATTGCGATAAAATTGAGTAACTTGCATTTTTCATTCTTAGTTCTGAAATTCTGTATTCTTGTGTGCAGGTCTACCTCAATCAAATTTTGGCGCCGTTACCGGGGAGACTGGAGAGGAGGAGAGCTAAAATGACAGAAAAATTGGCCTCCCCACTATGCCCTATAAAGAGGACCCATTAGAATGACAGGAAGAGAGCTAGAGAGATAAACCGAAAAAGATTTAAGTGTGGGAGAAACTTGACGTTGTACGTATTTCTGTATAATATATGCACCTCTTTTACATTTCATTTCATACATGTATACATTTCTTTCATATATTGGGGACAATGCATGAGATAAGTGTGGGGGGGTTCTAACATGACTAATATAACTTTAAAAAAAATTAAAAAAATTGTATATATATATATAAAAAAACTTTTTGAAAGGTAAGAACAATATTTTGATATATTTTTGTAAGAAATTAAGTCAATTTTAAGGAATAGGAAAATTATAATTAGGATTTCTTATACTTGGTCAAAATAAGATGACTTGTTTGATTTTTAGGATTAGGAAGAAAATTTGTGAAAGTAATTTAGTCTTGATATGTACCTTGATGAAATATGCACACTAAATACACTTACACACTTAGGGTTTAAAAATAAAGACTCTTATGCCTTATAAAAAAAAGTATATATGTATGAAAAAAAAAGAAAAAAAATAATAAACAAATCTAATTATTGATTAGCTAGGTGCTTTGGCCTAAGCAAGCCTTGGTATTTATGCAAAAGATAATTAGATAAGTTTAAAATATATATATAAATCCTCAGATTACGCTGGGTATTTGTGCCTCATGAAGCATAAGTATTCACGCCTAAAAGGGGTACATTTTATAAATAAAAACCTTGGTTTCGTGGCCTTGTCTGCTCGAGTGTTTAAGTCCGTAGGGGTGTTTTCTCACCTGGTGCCATAAAACTGTCCGGTTTGGGTGTCACCGACTAAAGGCTCGTTACATGGACAGATTAGAAAGCCTAATGAAATTGAGGTATAAATTCCACCAAAATAAATATAAATAAGGCATAGGAGTTAATGTTAAAGAACCCTTAGTCAACTTCAAAGTCACGATGGTGCATACGACTCAGGGTAAATTAGTAGACTAGATGAGAAGTACAATTTAACTCCTAACTTTGATTGATGACATATTTTTGAATAGAGACTGAGTTTTGGAATGAAAAATTTGATATTCCTATAACTTATAGATTACTTAAAGCCTTACAAATATACTTCAAATATTTTCTCCTTTAAAAAAACTTTTCGAAAATACTAACATTTTTTATGAATTTTGTGGGTGCAATCCACTGAAAACCCTCACGAGACAAAACTCTTCCTCTAGGGATAACTTAGAGGTTTAACGGCTTGTTGCACATGCTCAGTGCAATCGAGTGACCTACGAAAATCGTCTAATAATTGATTAGAATTAGTCTGATGTTTTGCTCGAGGGCGAGCAAAGGATAAGTGTGAGGGTGTGATCAGTCACATATTTTGCATATACATTGTCACCTTACCATACTTTTTAGCTAATAAATCCTATTAATAAGTCTTCTTCTTCTTTGTTCAATGTAGGCCCAATTGCTAAAAGAAAGGAAAGAGAAACAAGCCCAAAAGCCCACCAAATTCTGATTTAATTCAGAATAAATTTAAAATCAAGGAATCGGGGCAAAATCTTGGCATATCAGAGAGGTTGAAAACTGGTTGAAAAGAATCCTCCTAAATCAAGCGGTTAAAGCCAACAATCAAAAGTTGTTTCGTCAAATCCTGAAGCAGAAATGAAAAAACCAGAAGAAGATACAAGAGAATCACCAAACCAGGAGAGCCACCCAATTGGGTGTGGCCAACTGGCCACACCAGGGCCGCGAAAACGTGGCCCTAGCTGCGTTTTCGCGGCTTGGTTACGTCTGTTGGGGGAGCGTTTGCTCCCCCAATCTTTCTACGATCTCCTCCCTCTAGTTTTTTTCCTATAATTACCAGTTTCAACAGAGAAAAAAGGGCGAAGACTAGGATTAGAATTTTTGTTTATTCTTTAAGGATTTAGGCTCTTTGTTAGATAGTGTAAAAGTTGTATTTTATTTTGCAATTTATAGTTCAGTACAAATACCTGTGAGAGAGAGGAATTGAGTGCTTGTAATTGAAGATTAAAGTGACATCAATACAAGAATCGAGCTACATTTTCCTCCACTCATTTTAAGGTATGTCTTACTTTAATTACTTGCATTGTTCTATGTCTTCTATGAGTAGCTAAATCGGTTTTCTAGGCTCACTATTACTCTTCTCTTTGTTCCCTCTTCTTTTTCGAATTGTTTTGATGAAATGACCCAATGAATCATTTGCATTCCTAACTTAAGCCTTTCTTCTTGAAAGTGTTCTTGAAGGCACATGAGGATGGGTTTGGATTTTTAACTTCTACCTCTTTTCAAAATGTCTCTTGAACTTGTTTTTATCTCATACTTGAACTTGAACTTCTTGATGATTTAACATTCAACTCAAGACGATTTCTTAAAGAAAAGAATTAACCTTTCTAACCATCTTATGTGTCTTGCTTAAAACTTTCTAGAATAAATCATAAGTTTTACCTATGATCAAGTTGAGGCATTAAGATTTTCAATTGAAGAACATGTCATTGAGTAGCGAGATAGTGAGCCCAGATTTTCTTCTTTATTAAAACAACCAATCACTTTTCAAAACTTTTTAAATCACTTTTTTCTAAAGCCTTCTCCAAAGTTGCAATTTCTCTTTTAATCATCTCCCTTCTTTCCATTCTCTTTTCAATTAAAAAACGAGCACCATTCTTTGTTATTAAACAAAACACCGAAAAGCTTTTATCACATTCTTCCTCGTGGACACGACCCGTTAGCCACAAGCTACACGGTAAATCTCTTAACTCTTTAATTTTGCAATCATCTCTAACCATTCTGTTAGAGCCAAAGAGTCATGTTGTTTTGGAAAATAAGGTTCCATTTCAGAAGAATCATTTGAACTTACCCAAACTCCACATTTTGAAAATGACATTGACAGTTTGGCAAGTTATCCCTTTCCTTAAATTGAACTTAAGAATGAATATGATCATGAACCTCAACTTAGTGATTCAATTCTACTTCCTGATTCAATTATAACTCCGGTGTCTTCACCTGGTTTCAATCTTTTTCCTGAGTCAACATTGGATCCTGTGCCAATTCATCATGAAATTGAATCACCCATCTTTGATGATCATCATATTGAACTTGACCAATTTCATACTTTTGAAAGTCCCATTGACAAATTGGTAAGTTCTCATTTTTATGAAATTAAATGCAATGAGAATGTGACCTAGATTCTCAATTTTGTGATCCAGTTTAAATTTTCGAATCAATATTGACTCCTATTTTATTACCCAACTTGAGTAATAATTTAGAGCCAGTTTTGATTCCTACACCTATCATTCTTGAACTTGAATCACCAATATTAAGTCACATTCCATTGTATGGAAATGAATGTGGACTTGAGTTTCAACTTCTTGATTTGGACCTACTTCCTGAACCAATATCGACTCCTGAACCTTTACTTGACTTAAGTCATTTTTCTGAGTCGGTATTAGTTCTCATACTTCCAAAGTCTAAGTCAATCATTCCATCTTTTCAAACTCCATTTTGGGACAAGGTGGTTGACAAAATTGACTCCGAAATTAATTATGGAATTTGGAAATTAGATGGGGTAAAATATTTAATAAAAATCATTCATGTATATATCATTTTAGTAGGTTATATTAGAGAAATTTCTGGTGGGTTCCTCCGAAATCCACGAAAAGTCGATTGGGCCGCATTTCGTGGACCAATCAAACCACCACTGGAACCACCACCTTAAGGTAGTATTTTCCTTCCCTTTCTTCTTTTTCATGCATCTATGCATTAATTCATAGATTGAGGACAATGCATGAGATAGGTATGGGGGAGGGTTTCTGACATAATTTAGGTTTTTCTTTTTATTAAAAAAATATTATTAACATTTTCTTTACTTTTAAAAACTTTTTGAAAATAGAAACAATATTTTGACATATTTTTATAAGAAATTAAGTCAATTTTAAGGAATAGGAAAATCAAAATTAGGATTTCTTATACTTGATCAAAATAAGATTATTTTTTTGATTTTTAGGGGTAGGAAGATAATTTGTCAAAGTAATTTAGTCTTGATCTTTACCTTGACGAAATATGCACACTTCATACACTTACACACTTAGGGTTCAAAACAAAGATTCTTATGCCTTAAAAAAAGAAAAAGAAAAAAAAGAAAAAAAATAAAAGATAAACAAATCTAATTATTGATTAGCTAGGTGCTTTGGCCTAAGCAAGCCTTAGTATTTATGCGAAAGATGATTAGATAAGTTTGAGAAAAATATAAATATAAAAATCCTTTGATTAAGCTGGGTATTTGTGCCTAAAAAGCATAAGTATTCACGCCTAAAAGTGATTCATATAATAAAATCCTTAGTTTTGTGGCCTTGTTTGCTCGATTCCTTAAATCCTTAGAGTGTTTTCTCACCCTGTGCCCTAAGACCGTTTGGTTTGGGAGTCATCGATTAAAGGCTTGTTATATGGGCAGATTAGAAAGCCTAATAGAACTAAGGAATAATACCACTAAAAAATATATATAAATAAAATAAGGCATAAGAGTTAGAGTTAATGAACCCTTAGTCAAAATTTTCATGGTCACAAGGTGCATACGACTTAGGGTAGAGTAATAGACTAGATGAGAAGTACAATTTGACTCCTTACTTTGATTGATAACAAATTTTTGAATAGAAGCTAAGTTTAGGAATGAAAAATTTAGTTTTCCTATAACTTATAGATTACTTAAATCTTACAATTATATTTCAAATACTCTTCTCTTTCAAAATGATTTTCGAAAATACTAACCCTTTGTTTCTCTTTCTTTATGGATTTTGTGGGTGTAATCTACTGAAAACCCTCACGAGACTAGAGGTTTAACGGAACAAGCTCAGTGCAATCGTGTGACCTGCGAAAGTGGTCTAATAATCTTTGGTTTAGTTTTATTGTTTTGCTCGAGGACGAGCAAAAGATAGGTATGGGGGTGTGATCATACACATATTTTGCATTCTTTTCATTACACTCCTACATTTATCGTGTAATAAATCTGCTAATTTCTTTGTCTTAAATGTCTATTTTGTAGAAGATAATAATGAAGAGAAAGAGGATTAAACTAAATAAATACCAGTTAAAATCAGATTTAATTGGATCTATTTGGTTAGCTGATGATGATCCCAGATTTAATTAGAACAAATTAAGGATTGGGACAAATGTTCAGCTAAAGATCAGAGCAAATCAGAAAAATAACACCAAATGGAAACCAGTAAAATTCAAACTTCTATAAATCCATTTTGGATAGCTAAAGATCAATCGAAGATAATATCAAATACAGAGAGATAAATGGATAGAGAGAAGATCAACAGATGAGATGAAGCAAGTTTGACTCAGATTCTGACTGGATATATTTCAGTATTTGAATCATAACTTTCGCTACCGAATCTTAAATCTGATGATTCAAAATGATCCAAAAATAGAACTTATAGAGTTATAACTCTTATGTTGATCACTATTTCTAATTCTGTCATTTGATAAGTGATATTTAGTAATCAACACGCTAACAAATTACAGATCAGAACTGAATATCCACATCAAATCAAGTTTGGAGATAAGGGAGGATTCAAATTCAGAAATAGCTAGCTTTTCCTATCTTCATACTCCTCTAACCTATGCATTTCTTCTATAAATACATGCAATCTCAAAGGCACGAAGGGACGACGATGCAGAGATAGAATTTAGTCCACGTTTTAATTCTTTTTAATGTTAGTTTTTATTTTCTTTTCATGTAATTTTTATTTCTTTGTAAGTATAGTTTAGACTGAGATTCATGTAAGTAAGAGAGAGAGGCTTATGTTGAGAGTGACACCGATGTACCTCCTTCTTTCTTCCTTCGTTTCTGCAAGTAATAAAAGATATTTTTTTTTATGTTTGTCTTTACTTTTGTTTTCTTCTTCTTCTTTCTACTTTTCTTCTTTTGGTTATGATGAGCATTCAAGTGAATCTAGAAGTATCAGTGTGGTCATGTTTGTGTGAGTGCCAATGATATTTGATTAGTCACATATGTTGCATTTACATTGTCACCTTACCATAATTTTTAGCTAATAAATCCTATTAATAAGTTTTCTTTTTCTTTGCTAAATGTAGGCCCAAGTGCTTAAAGAAAGAAAAGAGAAACAAGCCCAAAAACCCACCAAATTCTGAATTAATTCAGAATAAATTTGAAATGAAGAAATCAGGGCTAAATCTTGGCATATCAAGAGGTTGAGAAGAATCCTCCCTGAATCGAGCGGTTGAAGCCACACAATCAAAGGCTGCTTCGTCAACGTTTGGAGCAGAAACAAGAAAACCAGAAGATGATACGGGATACCCACCAAAGCAGCAATTCCACCCAACTGGGTGTGGCCATCTGGCCACACCAGGGCCGCGGAAACGCGGCCAAAGCCGCGTTTCCGTGGCTATCTTGTGGTAGTTGGGGGAGCGTTTACTCCCCCAATCTTCCGGGATCCTCCTCGTTTGGTTTTTGGCTATAAATACTGGTTTCAGTAAGGAAAAAGGCAGCGAAGACTAGGATTAGAATTTATGTTTATTTTCTTAGGATTTAGGCTCTTTGTTAGCTAGCACAAAAGTTGTAATCTTGTTTTTTTACTTTGTAGTCCAGTATCAAAACTTGTGAGAGAGAGGAACTGAGTGCTTGTACTTGAAGATTGAAGTGCGTTTTCTTCCACTTGCAGTACGGTATGGTTTGCATTATTTCCATGCTTTCTTCGTTATTTTCTATGAGTAACTAAATGGTTTTCTGGGCTCACTATCGTAACTCTCTCTTGCTCTTCTTAAAAGAAAAAGACCCGATGACTCATATGAATGCCTTACTTAAAAGCCTTTCTTTTTGAAAGTGTTCTTGAAGGCACATGAGGATGGGTTTGGATTGTTAAACTCTCACTTCTTTCATGAACATCTCCTGAATTGTTTTTACTTCATTCTTACTTCTTCGCGCTTGATGATTTAATATTCAATTCTAACGATTTGTTGAAGAAAAGACTAAACTCTTCTAACCATCTTATGTGCTTTGCTTCAAACTTTCTAAAAATAAACTTTAAGTTTTGTAAATGATCACTTGAGGCACTTAATATTTTAAGAGAAGAATGAACAATTGAGTAGTGAGATAGTGAGCCCAGATTTGCTTTCTTATTATAAAACAACAAAACAATTCTCAAGTTTTCTAAATCACCTTTTTCAAAACCTTTTCTAAAAAGTTGCAATTTCTCTTTTAATCATCTCTTTCTCTCCATCCTCTTTTCCATTAAAAAATGAACGCAATTCCTTGTTTTTGAACGATTCACCGAAAAGCTTCCATCGCATTCCTCCTCGTGGACACGACCCGTTAGCCACAAGCTACACAGTAAATTCTTAAACTCTTTGATTGTTCCTTTTATTAGCAATTAATATTACATAATGATGATCTCCTCCTCAAGATTCCATATCATTTCATTCTTGTTCATCTTGATGATGTAATGCGAATGGAGACTGAGCTCGATCTTATGTTTTATGCGTTGAACGCCTCTGAAGTAAGGTAGAACATGCAAGGGTTCTAGGTAAGTCATCAACCAGAGGAGGTAAGTATTTCTTTAATCTTTTCTTTCTTTTCTTTTATTTCTTTAGTTTAGATCACCAATACCAACAACACCCAACTCTTTCATCACTCATTTCGATTTCTTTGTACATATCATTTCTAGTTTCTCCATCTTCTTAATCTACCATCTTCTTCCTAATTTAACTTTAACTCAATTTTTTCTTTTTCTTTTGAATAACTAAAAGAAGAATTTTAACCATTAATTATAGCTTAAAAGAGAACTTACTAAAAAGCTTCCATCGCTAGTCCTTCCTTGTGGATCACGACCCGCATAGCCACTTGCTATTGCGGTAGATTGAGCACTTGCACATCTCTATTTTAAAGTTCTAAAATTCAGTATTTGTGTGCAGGTTCCAACCACCAAGAGTTGTAACCTTCCTTTTATTTGTGGTATCCCTTTTGTGTAGAGGTGATTGTAGAAGTTGTGTTTGGGTTGTGACTATCCCTCTAAGTGTAGAGGTGATTGTGTTTATTGGTATCCCTCTAAGTGTAGAGGTGATTGTTTATTGTTTGGCTAAGTGCCCATCCCTCTAGTGAGAGGTGATTGTTGTTGTGCCTTGCCCCTTGTGTAGAGGTTGTATTTGTTGGAGAGAGGAGTTTGTACTCCTAGTTGTATTTGCCCAAATCCTCAGTGGGGGTTTCCTGTGTGGGAAGTCCTGTGTGAACGATATAGCGGAAATCCTTCTGTGTGAAGGCCGGGACGTAGAGCAGTGGCTCGAACCTCGAAACATATCTTGTTGTTTGCGATTGATCCACTATCTCTAACTCTCTCTCTCTCTCTCTTATACCTTGCATTATTTCATATTGCTCATATCATACTTATATCTTGGTATTGCTTGTGTATGCCCACGCTTCTGTTGAACCAAGAGATTTTCATATAGCACCTCAACTCTTATTTAGAGGAATTTAAAGGAGATAGTCCATAGCCCTTCACCGGGAATTCGGCTACACTCTTTGGTTACACTAAGTGTGTTGCAATTTGTATTTAATTTCACATCATTTGTCATTAGATTGGCCATACACCTATTCACCCTCCCTCTAGGTGTACTTTTAATCTTCACGTCATCTTCAAAGAAGCATGTAAGGAAAAGCTTCTCCAGATCACCCAGTGCTTGATGGAGCCTTCTGGGAGCTTCATGAACCATTCAAAAGTAATCCCCTTCAGGGTGCCGATGAACAAACGTGCCAAGATGGCATCATTTGATCCTACATTCCCTGTCTGAGATTGAAATAGTATATGTGCTGGTTCGGTGACTCCTTACCATCGAAGGCCTATAGGATCAGAGCTTTGAACTTAGGAGGGTACGGGACAAGATCCTACTTAGCCAGGTACGGTCGGATCACTCCTGCTTCTTGTAGGCCTTTCCGACTGGTGAGGACTTTAAGATGTTGTTTCAGTTTACTCATCCTTTTGGAATAAGTGCTCCCATTCTCTGAATTGCCTCCCTCTTCGAATGGAGGCTTGGATGACTTAGAGTTGGAATGCTCTCTCCTCAGTATGTGCAGAAGACAAGCTTTCCGTTCCTTCCATTTGCCTTTGGACTTCATGGAAGGAATCTTGACCTTAGGCTTCTTCTTTTTAGCCTCAACCAATTGCAAAAGCATCTGCTTGAGGTTGTCAATAGATTCTTGTTGAGCATGAATAAAATCGAGTTGTTCCCTCTGGGCCTGGGTTTGTTGTTCAAAGCGCTGGGCCATTTCTTCATGAGTGTTTGCCATATATGCAAAGGCTTTTTTCTCTATAGAAGAGTTTGAGGCCCGTGATTATGTGATAGCAGAGTGTGACTCGCTTACTTCAATGCCCTAAGCTAGGGCACTGTAGTCTACTGGGGCTCTTATGCCAGTACACTCCTTCGGTTCTATGTCAGACTCATCAGAGCTGACTATTGGATGCTTCCTCTTAGTTTTGCTTGGCGTAGTGCTTGGACCCACCATGTTCGCAGTAAATTTAGGGTACTCAATATCGGAGAAAGTTCTCCATGTGCGGGAGTGACGCCTTTTGGCCGAGCAAGAGATTGACGTAGATGATAACCGTTTGGACACCAACTATTTGCAGTGGCATTCAGAGAGCACCACTGTGATGAGTCATTCACAGCAGCATAGTAGAGTGATTTAATGAACACTCCCCTTCTTTATCAAGTAATTCCTTGGATCCGTCAGAAGGGGATCGAAGGGACCAGCCTTGAGTCTCTGAAGACGAGGACTTTTTAGCTACCTTCTGACCCCAGCCGGCAGAGAGTGAACGTTAACCTTGCGTCGCAACTCTGAAACACAAGTCTCAGAGGTGCAGGGTTCAGAGACGCATAGTTCACATTCTGTGGAACAAATGCGGCTCTCACATTTTGGATTTGAGATGCGGGTCTCGTGCCTCTGTTGATAAGAGACGCGAATCTCGCATTGCTGATTGTCACGTTTGTCTGGCGACACTTGAGACACGTAGACTTCATGAGTCCCGCGTTCTGGCATAGAGACGCATGTCTCATATCTCTGAGAAGAGACGCGGACTTCGCGCATCTAATGTTGTTCAGAAGAGACACGGGCTTGAGCCATGCATCCTGTATCAGCTGGACAAATGGCTTTTCCAGCTTCTTCCATCTGTTGTCGATATGCATGATGTCTTTGTCAATGTTTAGCATTCCGATTACGCTTCACGAGTTGTTAAGGATCCCCGATAACCTGGAGCTGAGGAAGAGGAGGGGCGTAGCAAGATTGGCCTTCAACGATATTGGCCTCTCGGGTCTCATGGGAGACATTGATGCGGGCCACGTGCGTGACGTAGCCAAAAATAGCCATGTTTGGGTAGGCCATCTTTGGGGAAGTCTCTTAAGAGACTTGAGAGCAGATCTCTGAGGATACCCTGCGGTACAACAATGCCACCCTGGGGCTCTTGGAGCCAGAAGAGAGGAACTCTTCATAATTTTCCAGGTTGAATTTCACAATAAGTGACTCGACCATTTTTCCCATGAAACTGACATCACCTTGCGTCACAACTTACTCATTAGTGGAGTCGCCATCTCTTGTATGGGGGGTTAAAAGCGTATTGCAAATTTTCCTTGAATCAATGAAAAATTATAACTCAAAATATCAACTACAAGAGAAAGAAGACACTCAAGCTCAGATATTCTCTTTGTTTAATTCTGGGTTTTTTGCATACCGGTGGAAAGTGAATATTATTTTTTGTTGACTGGATGAACATTAAGCTCTTCTGGAAATCTTCTCCTTGAATCACAGACAGAGTAGCATAGCTTCTATCCAATGAAATCTCAAAGAGACTTAGGTAAAAACTTAAACTCGGCAAGTTGGTAGAAGAGTTTAACTCTTTACGAGTATACCTCAGCTGAAAAACTTCGACCCCTCTTCAATGGTAGCCTTAGCTATTTTTAAGGGTTCCAGGGGTAAAACTGTCCCCTAAAAAGGCTTTATAATGCGGGTTAACTCCCCTCATTACGTAGGCAGTACTTAACCCAGTAATTGGGATAGTTATAACTGAGACTCAAGGCTCATTTGTAGCTAAAATGTGGGCTTAAGCTCTGCGCTTAGCCATTGAGATGATGTTGGATGCGGGCCTCGAGTCCTACATTTTAACATTACTATGGTATTGAGACACGAGCGTCGAGCCTACTGAGATGCGGGCTTCGAGCCTTGTATCTTGGCTTTGCAGTGATGCTTTCGAACCTCGCGTCTTGACACTACATCAATGATTTTATTCAGTCTTACGTTTAAAGTATGGGCTCAACATTTGATGACTTGTCTTCAGTGATTTTTATACAATCTATAATCTCCAACTCATTTCTCTGATGCTTACTAGAATACTCCAACTGCTGAAGTATCTGAGATCAAAATCCAACAAGTTTCAATGATGGAATCCCAACTGTTCTCCTCAACAACCAAAGTATGCTCATAGATCATTTCTTAAACATGCAAATTAAGATGGATTCATTTGAGGCCACTTAACAAGAAATACTTGGGATTCTCAAAACTCAGTTTTCTCCTCCACCTCTTCCAATCGGATCCAGTATGTAATAATCAAATGGGTCATGGTTTCAGATACATGATATCAGTTGCACGAACTCTTTTTAAGTTTTCTACTTTTGTACTCAAACTGTGTATTTGTTTCTTGCATGAACTCGTTTGTAATAACTATCACTTCTCTTTTAATTTATCTATGACTTTTTCTTTGATTTTCTTTGTTTTTTTTGGTTGATGACAAAAGGGGGAGAAAAATATATTGTGTTATCATGTTGTGTTATATGCAGGCGGAGAACTTGACATGAATGTCCATATATGTGTTCTCTGCAGGAGGAGTGATCAGGTCGGAACTAGCACTTGAAAATGTGTGTTCTTGTAAAATCAGTGAAATTATATATGTGTGCTAATGTTTCCTCGATACTTCTGTTATAGCCTTAGCTCAATAAATCGAATCCACAAGGACCAGAGGCGATAGAAGCATTAACAGTCCGTTCACGTGTTATGTTAACAAGTTCTTCTTTCTTAAAGAATGAGAAAAAGAAAAATAAATGAAAAGAAATTCAGAAAGTGATAGGTGAGGAAGATGATGAAAGCGATGAAATACACCTAGAGGGGGGGTGAATAGGTGTAATTGCTAATCTAATGCTCTTTTAAAACTTATGAAATGAGTGATGCAACGATCTCTCAAAAACACGACTAAGAGCCGAATACCCCTTGCGAGGTTCTGAACTCCTTCCTCCCAATTTCCCTTAAATGGGTTAGAGGTGCGCAATGCAATCGTGTTGTATTGAGGATTTTGATCGAACAAGTAAAGTATGAAATGCTATGATGAAATACACACAAGTAAAATAGCAAGTAAAGTAAACAAGTAAGGATTGCACAAATAAAGGTTAGTTCTCAAGCAATAAATTGGAAGTAATATAAAGCAAGAAAGTAAGCAAGAAGAACGCCAAGGCAATCGCAAACAAGATGATTTGTTTCGAGGTTCGAGCCCGTTGCTCTAGTCCCCGCCTTCACCTCCGTGAAGGGTTTCCACTATCCCCTTAGGATCCCGTACAAGTTAGGCCTCCAAAGACCTCAAGCCCGTAGCTTCACCTTACAAAGAAACTCCACCGAGGAGCTTGTCTCCACAAGAACAAGGATTACAAATAGTGATCTTTAACTAGACCACAACACTCTTTTACAAACACTCTCACTCTTTTACAACTTCACCTATAGAAAGAATATGAAATTTTTGGCTCTATGAAGTGTGGTGAGAAAAGCTTCAGTTGTAGAGTGATATTAGAGATCAAACAACAACTGAAAAACCAATTTTGAAAGAATGGAAATGAAAGCTTTAAACTATTTTTCTCTTTCTCTTGAAAACTATGAAAACTTGTATTTTTCTTGGTAAATAACTAAGGCCTATTCCCCACTATTTATAGGGAGAGAATAGGTTAAAACTCTGATTTTTCCAGCTAATTTGATCAGAAAAAGAGTCCCAACAACTCCTAAAAACTCTGTAAAAGAGAAAACCAAAACAGATTTTCAGAAACTCTAAAAGAGGAAAGAGCCGTTATGGCCTGTTGCAGGCCTACCGGTCGACTGCCGGTCGACCGGGTCCCTGCTGGCAAAAGAGCCGTTGCGACTTCGGTCGACTGCCAGTCGACCGATCCAACAAAGGAAACACAGTTTCCTTCTATCGGTCGACCGACCCAGTCGACCGAAAAGATACAGAGAGCAACCATCTCTTTTCGGTCGACCGGTATGTAGGATCGGTCGACCGACAGACATGCACAGCCTGTGCATGTCTGGACACAGCAGCCGGTCGACTGCCGGTCGACCGGTCTGCCTGAAATAGTCTTTTTCTGGGCAGAATTTTTTTTTTTGAGTTAGAAAAATTTGTAAAAAATCTTTTAAAAACTCTGGAACTAAGTGTTATGCTGAACTTTGTTTATATACATGTTTTAAACACGTTTTTAAAGATATAAAGCTTTTAGTACATGTATGTATAAACTAAGGCATAAACTTAGAAATAAACATTTTCAAAAACATAGAAACATTCAAAACAAGTGTGTGTGTAAATCCTAGAGCCAAATTTCACATATTCTATCTTTAACAAAACTACACTTACAAACTTCTAGGTCTTCAAGAATTCAACATGGGCAATCTTCACTTGATCTTCAATATTGCACTTTGAGCCCAATTTGACTTGTCTTGAGTCCAATGTACCTTCCTTTAGGGAAGAATTCATCTCTTTAATATATAAACCTGAAACACACTTAAACAACAATTTATATTAGTACAAATAACTAATATGTTTTGTAATCATCAAAATACACTAAACAAGGGTGATTGTAACCTTGGGCCAACAATCTCCCCCTTTTTGATGATGACAAAACATATGAGTTATTAAACAAATAAAAGAGGAAAGAGCTTGGAAAGCTCCCCCTTAAACAATGCTATGTATTTAACATGAATATGAACAACTATGTAAGCATACATAAAGCATTGAAAAATATCATCACCAAAAATAAACTATCATAAGGAATAACAAAATTTAAACAAACAACATATATTTTCTCCATATATTTTGTATCAATAACAAAATTTAAAACAAACAACATATATTTTCTCCATATATTTTCTCCCCCTTTTTGTCATACATCAAAAAGGGTTAAAAAATTTTAAGACAAAACAAAACAAACATATTAGAAACCAAAACAAAACAAACTAAGATATTTTAAGTATCAATCTTACATACATTCAATTCACCACAAATAAATGAAAATCTTGCATAATCTAAAGGTTTTGTGAAAATATCTGCAAGTTGAAAATCTGTGGAAACAAAATCGATATCAATGTCACCTTTTTCAAAGTGATCTCTAAGAAAATGATATCTAATGTCTATATGTTTGGTTTTACTATGTTGATTAGCATTTTTGGTCATGTGAATAGCACTAGTATTATCACAATAAATCTTAACATGATCAAAATGTAAATCAAAATCGAGAAGAGTATGTTTCATCCAGAGTACTTGTGCACAACAAGCTCCGGCTGCTACATACTCCGCCTCGGCGGTTGAAAGGGCTACACTATTTTGCTTCTTGGAAGACCAAGACACAAGACAATTGCCCAAGAATTGGCAAGTGCCACTTGTGCTCTTCCTATCTACCCTACAACCGGCATAGTCGGCATCCGAATAACTAGTCATGGTAAATTGGTTAGTTTTCGGATACCACAAACCTAAATCAATTGTGCCCCTAAGATACCTAATTATGCGTTTTACCGCTATTAAGTGTGATTCCTTAGGACATGATTGAAAACGTGCACATAAACATACGGAAAACATTATATCCGGCCTACTAGCCGTAAGATAGAGTAAACTACCAATCATGCTACGAAATAATTTGATGTCTACTTCCTTACCTTGTTCGTCCTTGTCAAGTTTCGTAGTGGTTGCCATGGGAGTCTTTGCTACTTTGGATCCTTCAAGCCCGAACCTCTTGATGAGTTCTTTGGTGTACTTGGCTTGGTTGATGAATGTCCCATCACTACGTTGCTTGATTTGAAGTCCAAGGAAGAAGTTGAGCTCCCCCATCATAGACATCTCGAATTCCTTTTTCATGCATGACTCAAAATTCTTGCAAAGTGAAACATTAGTAGATCCAAAAATAATGTCATCAACATAAATTTGAACTATGAGGATATCTTGATCTATATGTTTGGTAAATAATGTTTTATCAACTTTTCCTTTCTTAAAATCATTTGAAAGCAAAAATGAAGACAATCTTTCATACCAAGCCCTAGGGGCTTGTTTCAAACCATATAGTGCTTTATCTAATTTATAAACATAATTAGGGTGTGTAGGATCAACAAACCCCGGGGTTGTTGATCCTACACCTCCTCATCAATATAACCATTAAGAAAAGCACTCTTTACATCCATTTGAAATAACTTAAATCTTTAAATGAGGCATATGCTAAGGTCATCCGTATGGCTTCGAGCCGTGCTACGGGTGCAAAGGTTTCTTCAAAATCGATTCCCTCGATTTGAGTGTAACCTTGAGCAACTAACCTAGCCTTGTTTCTAACTACATTACCCGATTCATCCAACTTGTTCTTAAAGATCCATTTAGTACCAATAGTTGGTCTATCTTGGGGCCTAGGAACAAGATGCCATACTTGGTTGCGCTCAATTGATTGAGCTCCTCTTGCATAGCAAGCAACCAATATGAATCGGCCTCGGCCTCGAGGACATTTTTAGGTTCTATGTGTGAAATAAAAGCAAAATTACCACAAAAATCTTGAATCTTAGAGCGAGTGGTTACCCCTTTTGATACTTCACCTATGACGAGGTCCTTGGGATGATGAGGATTGAATCTCCAATCCTTTGGTAGTGGTTGAGAGGGCTCCTCTTCATTTGCTTGATGTTCATTTCCTTGAGCCTCTTCCACTTTGGCTTCACTTCCATCACCATCCTTTGGCTTGTCTCCCATGGTAGAAGCATAAGGTCACTTTCTCCAACCCTTCATCTAAAGCATCAATTTCTACACAATTCTTAACAAACTTGTTAGATTCCTCAAATTTAACATGAATAGATTCCTCAATAGTCAAAGTTGACCTATTGAAGACTCTATAAGCCTTACTAGTATTTGAGTAACCTAAAAAAATAGCCTCAAATGATCTAGCATCAAATTTTCCCAAATTAATATTTGTATTTAAAACAAAACATTTGCAACCAAACACTTTGAAATAAGAAACATTAGGTTTTCTAGAAAAATACATCTCATAAGAAGTCTTAGTAGTATTTTTACATAGGAAAACACGATTTGCAATGTAACATGAAGTATGAACGGCCTCGGCCCACAAATAATGTGGTAGACCATATTCATTTAACATTGTCCTAGCCATCTCTTGTAAAGTACGATTTTTCCGCTCAACTACTCCATTTTGTTGTGGAGTTCTAGGACAAGAAAGTTCATGTTTTATTCCATGTTCCTCACAAAAAGTGGTAAAGGGAAGGTTAATGAACTCACCTCCTCTATCACTTCTTATTTTAATTATTGAGGAGTCATTTTCCTTTTCAACTCTTTTCTTAAAGGCTTGAAATTGTGAAAAGGTTTGACTTTTATGTTCAAGAAAATAAACCCAAGTAAAACGCGAAAATCATCTACTAAAACATAAGCAAATCTACTCCCACTTAAACTTTTGGTTTGTGTAGGGCCAAATAAATCCATGTGGATTAGCTCCAATGGACGTGATGACATGATATCCTTAATTGATTTGAATGAGGACTTAGTTTGTTTCCCAAATTGACATGCGTCACAAACTCGGTCCTTTTCAAAGTTCAATGAAGGAATACCCTTCACCATTTCCTTAGAGTTAAGCCTAAAAATATGGTCAAATGAAACGTGGCCTAATCTCCTATGCCATAACCAAGAGTCGTCATCGAGGGCTTTTAAACATGTTATATTACAAGACATATTTAGCATATCTATCATATATACATTACTTTCACGAAAACCGGAAAATACACAAACATTAGAATTTTTGTCAACTATTTTACAAGCAATATCATCAAAAATAACATTAAATCCTTTATCACATAATTGACTAATGCTCAAGAGATTATGCTTGAGCCCGTCTACTAAAACTACATTTTCAATTAAAGGAGAAGTGCCAAGCTTTACATTACCAATACCAATGATTTTACCCTTGGCGTCATCTCCGAAGGTGACGGTGCCACCTTTATGATATCTTGATAGGGTTGCGAAATTGTTGATGTCCCAAGTCATGTGCCTTGAGCAACCGCTATCAAGATACCATAAACCTCTACGTCTTTGAGCTTTGGAAAGTACCTACATCATTTAAAACAATGGTTGACTTTGGTACCCAAACTTTCTTGGGTCCTTGAAAGTTAGTGTTACGAACCCAAACATTATGATGTGATGCACTTAGTCTATCATAACAAAAATTAGCTAAGTGTCCTTTCCGTCCACAATGTGAACATGAGTACACTTTTCTATACATAAATGCATGGTGTGTATGTGAAGTGTGAGCATGCTTTGGGGGTTTACCATGATGCATAGGTTGTGTAGCATGTACATGAGCATGAGCATGAGCATGATGAACATTTTTCTTAGGAGCTTGTTTCTTAGGAAACATATTCTCCATTTTCTTCTTATCAAACTCACTACACTTTTTCAAAACAACATCTAATGAGTCTAATCTTTCCTTAAGCATGGCAATCTCATTAGAATCTACAAATGGGGTCTTTCCTTTACAAGCAATCTTATATTTTTCAAAATCATTTTTAGTGGAAACTAAAGAAGAATGCAAGTCATTATTTTCTTTAGAAAGATTTAACACTTGAATACTCAAAGATTCATTATCCTTTTTCATTTTCAAGTACTTTTTCTTCATGAAGTCATAATTTTGAGAAAGTTCTATAAATGCTTCACTTAACTCATCCATGGATAAATCTACATCAAAAGGAGTTGAGGGGGTTACCTTGCTTGTGCTCTCATTTGCCATGAAGCACATATTGGCGGTGTCGATCTCCTCCTCGGATTCACTTTCGTCATCCCATGTTGCTTTCATAGCCTTCTTCTTGTATGGCTTCTTGGATGAAGATGGCTTCACTTGGTCCGGACACTCCGCTACTATGTGTCCCGGCTTTTGGCAATTAAAGCAAATGATCTTCCTTTCTTCCTTGCCTCCTTGCCATCTCCTCCTTCCTTGGAACTTTGCCTTGTTGTACATCCTCCGGACATTCTTGACTAGAAGTGAGAGCTCCTCGTCATCTTCTTCTTCGTCATCTTCGTCGGAGTAAGTAGCATGACTTTTGAAGGCAATAGTCTTCTTCTTGGAGGGTGCCATGTCCTCCCTTGCCTTCCTCTCCATCTCATGGGTTTTCAAATTCCCAATGAGTCCGATGAGCTCAATCTCATCTTTATCATTGAGTTCCTTCAATGTTGTAGCTTTCACTTCCCATGATGGAGGAAGAGCCCGGATGATCTTTCTCACCCTTTGGTCGTTGTTGATGTCTTCACCTAGAGAAGAAAGCCCATTAGTAATCTTAGTAAATTTAGTAACCATATCATCTATGGTTTCATGTTCTTGCATGCTAAAATTTTCATATTGGGACCGAAGAAGATCTATCTTGGCCCTCTTCACTTGTGATGTCCCCTCATGTGTTACTAGCAAATGGGTCCAAATCTCATAGGCGGATTTGCAATGGATGACTCTAGCTATGTCATCATCATTGAGGGCTTGTAGGAGTGCATAATGAGCCCTAGCATTGGCATCAAACTCCTTGGTCTCAATTTCGGACCAAGTAGATTCATCACCATCGGGGGTACTAAATTGTTTAGTCACGGCCTTTGCAACTCGGCTACCTAGAGATTGCAAGAAAACGGTCATCTTAACCTTCCATATGGGAAAGTTAAGTCCATCAAACTTAGGGGGTGTCTTAATACCATCGGCCATGTTTACTGTGTGGAAATGAATGAAATGATTAGCAATATGAGGATCTCTCTAAGGTTGTTAAGCCAAATCCTAGAGTCCAAGCTCTGATACCAATTGAAATACACCTAGAGGGGGGGTGAATAGGTGTAATTGCTAATCTAATGCTCTTTTAAAACTTATGAAATGAGTGATGCAACGATCTCTCAAAAACACGACTAAGAGCCGAATACCCCTTGCGAGGTTCTGAACTCCTTCCTCCCAATTCCCCTTAAATGGGTTAGAGGTGCGCAATGCAATCGTGTTGTATTGAGGATTTGATCGAACAAGTAAAGTATGAAATGCTATGATGAAATACACACAAGTAAAATAGCAAGTAAAGTAAACAAGTAAGGATTGCACAAATAAAGGTTAGTTCTCAAGCAATAAATTGGAAGTAATATAAAGCAAGAAAGTAAGCAAGAAGAACGCCAAGGCAATCGCAAACAAGATGATTTGTTTTGAGGTTCGAGCCCGTTGCTCTAGTCCCCGCCTTCACCTCCGTGAAGGGTTTCCACTATCCCCTTAGGATCCCGTACAAGTTAGGCCTCCAAAGACCTCAAGCCCGTAGCTTCACCTTACAAAGAAACTCCACCGAGGAGCTTGTCTCCACAAGAACAAGGATTACAAATAGTGATCTTTAACTAGACCACAACACTCTTTTACAAACACTCTCACTCTTTTACAACTTCACCTATAGAAAGAATATGAAATTTTGGCTCTATGAAGTGTGGTGAGAAAAGCTTCAGTTGTAGAGTGATATTAGAGATCAAACAACAACTGAAAAACCAATTTTGAAAGAATGGAAATGAAAGCTTTAAACTATTTTTCTCTTTCTCTTGAAAACTATGAAAACTTGTATTTTTCTTGGTAAATAACTAAGGCCTATTCCCACTATTTATAGGGAGAGAATAGGTTAAAACTCTGATTTTTCCAGCTAATTTGATCAGAAAAAGAGTCCCAACAACTCCTAAAAACTCTGTAAAAGAGAAAACCAAAAACAGATTTTCAGAAACTCTAAAAGAGGAAAGAGCCGTTATGGCCTGTTGCAGGCCTACCGGTCGACTGCCGGTCGACCGGGTCCCTGCTGGCAAAAGAGCCGTTGCGACTTCGGTCGACTGCCAGTCGACCGATCCAACAAAGGAAACACAGTTTCCTTCTATCGGTCGACCGACCCAGTCGACCGAAAAGATACAGAGAGCAACCATCTCTTTTCGGTCGACCGGTATGTAGGATCGGTCGACCGACAGACATGCACAGCCTGTGCATGTCTGGACACAGCAGCCGGTCGACTGCCGGTCGACCGGTCTGCCTGAAATAGTCTTTTTCTGGGCAGATTTTTTTTTTTTTGAGTTAGAAAAATTTGTAAAAAATCTTTTAAAAACTCTGGAACTAAGTGTTATGCTGAACTTTGTTTATATACATGTTTTAAACACGTTTTTGAAGATATAAAGCTTTGAGTACATGTATGTATAAACTAAGGCATAAACTTAGAAATAAACATTTTCAAAAACATAGAAACATTCAAAACAAGTGTGTGTGTAAATCCTAGAGCCAAATTTCACATATTCTATCTTTAACAAAACTACACTTACAAACTTCTAGGTCTTCAAGAATTCAACATGGGCAATCTTCACTTGATCTTCAATATTGCACTTTGAGCCCAATTTGACTTGTCTTGAGTCCAATGTACCTTCCTTTAGGGAAGAATTCATCTCTTTAATATATAAACCTGAAACACACTTAAACAACAATTTATATTAGTACAAATAACTAATATGTTTTGTAATCATCAAAATACACTAAACAAGGGTGATTGTAACCTTGGGCCAACAAGCGATGTGAAAATAAAAGAGAAGTAGCTTGGAAAACAAAATAGAAAAGAAGATGAAGGTTGTGGTAAAGAAAATGAAAATAAAGGTGAACAAAGAAGATGGAGAAAACAACGATGAAAAGATAAAAGAAGAGTTTTGAAATCGATTTTTAAAATAAAGTAAAAGGAAGGAGATTACTATGAAAGAAATCTCATGATTTTTAACTACTAATTACTCCACTAACATGCTAATCTCTTAGTGATAGTTGCCTCACATGGATCCTTGGCCATCACTAGTCCTTGGCTTCAAGAGACGATAAAAAGCATGGCATATAAGATGGTTCTTCACATTCAAACTTGCATCAAGAGCAAGCTAATACAAATATTAGATCATCAAAATCATTAGAAGCAAGCATGAAATAAGAGAGTTAGCTTGGTTAGTAAGTTAGCAAGTTAGATGTTCGAACCCATCATCATGAGCCATAAATGGCTCTTGCAAGAGCAAGGCTTTGTAGAGACTACTAGATACATGTGAATTATCAAGTAAGTGGTTAGCTAGTTAGTGGTCAGTAGTTAGTCACCATGAGAAGAAAATCTAGCTAAGCATCATGAAGAAGATGGAGAAGATTATAATAGAGAAGAAAGGAGGCACCTTTACATAGATTGTCATTTTCTATTACATTAATATCTCTGTTTCTCTCTCTGAATCTCTCTGCCCTACTATAAGATCTAAAAACAAAATGAAAATACAAAATAAAAGAAGAAGAAAATCCTAATCTACAACTAGAAGAGAGAAAACCTAGCCTAATTTTAAATCTGCTTTCGTTTTGAGTCTTTGTAGGGGTATTTATACGTGAAAGGAGGTTCCAGAAGACGAGACGAGACCACGCGTCAAAAATCGATGCGTGGACCCACCATAAGGCCGCGATTTCGTGGTAATACCAGGGACCTAGGTCCCTGGTTTTGGTGCGTTGGTTCGTGTCGCTTCGGGGACTATCTAGATGTGCTTAGATTCAGTTAATGTCATCCAGATTTGCGTCAGACACCCGCAAGGGTCTAGGTTCAATGCATCTTCTAGAAACTCCCTTGCTTGGCCTCTAAAAATGCGGATTTAATTACCCAAAAATGGGTTTAATTAAGTTCTTATTACTTATTACCCTTTTGCCCTCCTTGTCTTGATTATCTGCAAGAGAAACCAAAACACGGTTTAGACTAACATTTTATTCATAAATCAGTAGGGAAATGCGTTATAATAATGCAAAACTATAGACTAATCACGCCCTCATACTTATCTTTTGCTCGTCCCGAGCAAAATAAGAAAAGAAAAACTATACTACAAATGTTATTACACCACTTTCGCTGGTGACGTGATTGCACTGAGTGTGTGCAACAAGCCGTCAAATCTCTAGGTTTCTCCTAGAGGAGGAGTTTTGTCTCGGAGGGTTTTCAGCAGATTACACTCACAAAATTCATAAAGAAAGAAGACAAATGTTACTATTTTGAAAACACATTTTGAAAGAGAGACTAGTTTATGAAATATTTTTGCAAAAATATAAGTGATCTAAGGTCAAATTTTCACCAAAAATTATTCTTCCTTAAACTTAATCTACATGCAAGATCTTGTCTTCAATTAAGATAAGAACTCAAAATTGAATTGAATATTTTATCCTTCATAAAACCTATATAATATACACTTTTTGATAGTGAAAATTTCTGAGATTTCAACTCCAACCATCAAGCCATTTATTTAGATATATATTTTTTCTTTTTCTTTTTTTTCTTTTTTTTCTTTTTTTCCTTCCCTTAGTTTTCTTAGGCTTTCTAGTTCACCTGGGTAGTGAGCCTTTAGCCGATGACTCCCAGACCAGACGGTCTTAGGGCATCAGATGAGAAAACATCTCTCGAGTTTAAAGACTCGAGTAAACAAGGTGACAAAACTAAGAGGGATTATTTGTTTCTTATTACCACCTTTAGGCGTGAATAATCATGCTTCTTGAGCATAATTATCCAGCTTAATAAGTAATTTTTTTCATATATAATATATTTTTTATTTATTTTTGCTTCATGGCTTTTTAGGTCTTTGTTTCCATCCCAAAAATTGTGTTTGTGTGAAGTGCAAACTATCTAAGGCAAAAAATTCAAGATAAAATTATTTCCCCAATCTTTTATACTTAATCTATAATTTTAAACAAGATCTATTATTTCAACTAGGTTTAAGATGTCATAATTAAGGTTTCCTTAATTTCTAGGATCGTCTTAATTTTCTTTAAAATAGATCAAAACTTTGTCTCTTATTTCAAAAAGTTTTTAAGCGAAGGGAAAAATCTTATACAAAGGAAAATTCTCAGAATATCCTAAAAGAAGTGTAAAAGAAGAAATCTAAAAACTCTATGTTAGTAAACCCTCCCCCACACTTAGCTCATGCATTGTCCTCAACGCATCGTGATGTGTGTATGCATGAAACAAATAGAGAGGGAAGGAAAAATCATCTCAAGGTGGTGGTTCTGGTGGTGGTCTGATTGGTCTACGAAATGCGACCAAATCTAATTTGTGTGGAGCTCGGAGGAATCTACCAGAAACCTCTATAATATAACCCATTATTATGATGTAAATATGGATGATTTTTATTATGAATTTTACCCATCTAATTTCCAAATTGTCAAAATAATTTCAAAGTCATTATTATCAACACCCTTGTCTCAAAATGGAGTATGAAAAGATGAAATGATTGATTTGGACTCAGGAAGCACAAGAACAACCACTGAGTCAGGATTTGACTTAAGTCAAGTGAAGGTTCTAGAGTCGAGATTGGTTCAGGAATTAGGTCCAAATCAAGAAGTTGAAATTCAAATCCACATTCGTTTCCCACAATGGTATGTGACTCTCTGAGATTGGTGATTCATGTTCAAGAATGACAGGTATGGGAACCAAAACTGACTCTAAAATATTGCTCAAATTGGGTAGCAAAATAGGAGTCAATATTGATTCAGGAATTTGATCTTGATCACAAATTTAAGGATCGAAGTCACATTCTTCTCTGAGTTCAATTTCTTTGAAAGGAAAACTTGCCAATTTGTCAATGGGGCATTCAAAAGTATGAAATTGGTCAAGTTCAATTTGTTGATCATAAAAGATTGGTGATTCAATTTCACAATGGATTGGCATAGGATCCAATATTGGCTCGAGAAAAAACCTGAAACCAGGTAAAAATATCTCAGTCATTATTGAATCAGGAAGTAAAATTGAATTACCAAGTTAAGGTTCAGGATCATATTCATGCTCAAGTTCAATCTCAGGAAAATGATAACTTGCCAAAATGTCAATGGGATTTTCAACATTTGAAGTTTGGTCAAGTTCAGATAGGGGTGCTAAAATTGAATCTTGGTTTCCAAAATAACATGATTCCTGGTCTAGATTGATAGAGTTAGAGATATTTGGATTGGTCAAAGGTTGATTAGAGTGAGTTTCTTCATTCCTATGAATTTTGACCAATTGACTCAGTTGTGCTTCTAACCTATCAATAGACTGGGTAAAAGATTTTTGAAATTGTCGTGAGGCCTCATGCAAGATTTTATACTCTTTTTTAGCTCAGATTTTTCTTCAATTAGATGTTCTAGAAAGGGAGTGTAGAAATCTTGATTTTAAAAATTGTAAAGATTGTGAGTCTAACAAGTTATGAGATTGTCGCTCGGACTCACGCAAGAGTTCCTCAGTCAATCCCAAGATGGATATTTGATCATTATGAAGAGGTGGGACTAAGTAAGACTCTTGAAAATATTGTGAAATTTGGGAGGCTAACGTTTTCTGAAATTGCCGCTCGGCCTCTTGCAGGTTGGCATCTATACTCTTTTCTAAGTCGGATTTTTCTTCAATTTGTGGTTCAAAAAAAGGAGTATAGGAAGCAAAATTGGGAAATGAATACTATGAAAATTATGAAAATTGTGGACGGGGTGGATGAAAATTTGACTCGGGGGAGTTGAATCCCATTGACTCTGCGAAGAGTGAAAATTATTTTGGAAATTATGGTTATAAGATTAGGGGAATGGGTTGTATTGATTCAGATAAGGCCAACCCGGTGTATTTAGTTAGTTCATATTGTAAAAAAAACTAGGTTGAAATTATCTTAATCAAATAGGGTTGGTGTGAAATATAGATTCATGTTAGGATTGAAAAAATTGGTTGTTGAATTCCATTTCACAAACAATCACAAACAAAAAAGAAAAGCAACCAACAAATAAAAAGAAAGAAAAAATCAAAACCAAGCCTATACTAAGGTTGACCTAGACCTAGACGACTCCTCATTGGACGATTACCCGGGAGAGGTTGTTATATGAATCTGACCACAAGCTAATCGGCCAATAGGGCAAAATACGGTAGGAGGTATCTGTGCGTAAGCAACGGGCCTTAATTAAGCCAAATCACGGTATCTTCGAGGCGTAACCTCTTAATCCCCAACCTTAGACACTGATTTCATAAGAGTAAGATTCAAAATAAGTTTCACCCTCAGTCAATCTCTTAATGAGTCTAAGATGTCCCTAGGGGCCAACGTCTATCAATTTCTATTAGGACTTGGGTTGTGCGAGTGGGGAGATGATTTTTGGGCTTAAGGTGATGAAATCCCCACCTTATCTTGTATAGGGTTATTCCCTTAAATCTAATTCGTGCAAGTGTGCAATATAGATAAGAAGATAACACAAAGCGAATAATTCACCCACGTGTTTGTCCTATGCTATATGCAATGCCATATGTACACCTCAGTCCAGATCACAACAATAGAATAAAATACAGTATATTGGAATTCAAATTGACACGTGCCTAAATGCAAATGTCTAAACCATTTTAAAAGTATCCAAATACCATATTTTAGTTCTTTAATTTATTACAGTGTGTAAGCAATCAAAACAGAAAATAGATAGCAGAAATCACAGATATATGTAATATAGAAGCAGCCTGCAAAATATAGGTCCAAGATCTCAAAAATGTGTTGCATTTCGGCGGCTTTTAATGAGATTCCGTGGCAAATGTTTAAGCAACAGCTCCCTGCTTTCTTGAGTAGAGAGATACAAGCAAGCTTAACTTTCTGCAATGTTCAGTTTCTGCAATTATTACCCTGCACACCAAAACAGAGAAAAAATGTTAACAAAAATGTGAGTCTAAATCATTCCCATCCCTGACAACGGCGCCAAAATTTGATCGGGTCAAAACTAGCACTTGAAAATGTGTGTTTTTGTAAATCAGTGAAATTATATATGTACGCTAATGTTCCCTCGATACTTCCATTATAGTATTAGTTTAACGGGTCGAATCCACAGGGACGGGAGGCGATAGAAACATTAACAGTCTGTTCACATGTTATGTTAACAAGTTCTTCTTTGTTAAAGAATGAGAAAAAGAAAAATAAAAGAAAAGAAATTCAGAAAGTGATAGGTGAGGAAGGCGATGTAAAAATAAAAGAGAAGTGATTTAGAAAACAAAATAAAAAAGAAGATGAAACTTGTGGTAAAGAAAATGAAAATAAAGGTGAACAAAGAAGATGGTGAAAACAACGATGAAAAGATAAAAGAAGAGTTTTGAAATCGATTTTTAAAACAAAGTAAAAAGAAAGGAGAATACTATGAAAGAAATCTCATGATTTCTAATTACTAATTACTCCACAACATGCTAACCTCTTAGTGATAGTTGCCTCACATGGATCCTTGACCATCACTAGTCCTTGGCTTCAAGAGACGATATAAAGCATGACAAATAAGATGGTTCTTCATATTTAAACTTGCATCAAGAGCAAGCTAATACAAATATTAGATCATCAAAATTATTAGAATCAAGCATGAAATAAGAGAGTTAGCTTGGTTAGCAAGTTAGAGAGTTAGCTTGGTTAGCAAGTTAGCAAGTTAGATGTTAGAACCCATCATCATGAGCCATCAATGGCTCCTGCAAGAGTAAGACCTTGTAGAGGCTACTAGATTCATGTGAATTATCAAGTAAGTGGTTAGCTACTTAGTGGTTAGTAGTTAGTCACCATGAGAAGAAAATCTGGCTAAGCATCATGTAGAAGATGGAGAAGATTACAACGGAGAAGAAAGGAGGCACCTTTACATAGATTGTCACCATCTATTATATCAATATCTCTATTTCTCTCTCTAAATCTCTCTGCCCTACTACAAGATCTAAAACAAAATAAATACAAAATAAAAGAAGAAGAAAATCATAATCTACAATTAGAAGAGAGAAAACCTAACCTAATTCTAAATATGCTTGCGTTTTGAGTCTCTGCAGGGGTATTTATAGGCGAAAGGAGGTCCAGAAGATGAAATGAGGACACGCGTGGCCGTGTTTTCGCGGCAATACCATGGACCTAGGTCACTGGTTTTGGTGCGTTGGTTCGTGTCGCTTGGGGACTGTCTAGATATGCTTCGATTCGGTTAATGTCGTCCAGATTTGCGTCAGACACCCGCAAGGGTCCAGGTTCAATGCATCTTCTAGAAACTCTCTTGCTTAGCCTCCAAGAAATGTGGATTTAATTACCCGAAAATAGGTTTAATTAAGCTCTTATTACCCTTTTGCCCTCCTTGTCTTGATTATCTGCAAGAGAGACCAAGACACAGTTTAGACTGACATTTTATTCATAAATTAGTAGGAAAATAGAATATAATAATACAGAACTATAGACTAATGAAGGAGTAAAAGATATTCTAAGTAAATTATATACTCTTTTACATATACATACTTGTTACACATATACGTACTTGTTTGTCATCATCAAAAAGGAGGAGAATTTTGGAACTTGCCCATGTTTATATATCAAATTAGATTTTATGATAACAAACTTTTATATATAATATATCTTTTGCATATATATACATACTCATACTTATGTTGCATGTTTTTTAAACAAGTTTCTCTAAAGATATGACTTACACATGGAGCTAATGAAGCACAGATATATATATTTATATATAGAAGGTTTTTTTACTATTTTTTTTGTAATTTTTGTTATTTTTAAGAAAAATTTAAAAGCCTTGAACACACACACTGATACTTAGTATAGTCGACTTATACCATAGACGTAGTCAACTAATCCCTTCTCCTAGTCGACTGATTCTTAACTAGTCGACTAACTGTGTTTTACAGAGAGTTTAGTTCGCTCTGTTTGTCAGATTAGTCGACTATAAATCCTGATTAGCCGATTATTCAAACTAATCATAGTTCATTAAGTATCCACTAAAGATATTCTGGACCTAGTAGACTAATGCTATTATTATCGACTAACTCTATTTTATAATTGTAACACCCCGCTCCCAGAATACGTACTTAGTTGCGTATTCAGATTTTTCGATCGTATTTTTCGATTTACTTCCTGTATTTGTTTTGTATTATGAATTATTTCTATGATCGTTTTGTCTTGGATCCGGATTCACGGACTCGGAGTCAGCTCTGATCTGAACCGAGAACCCGATCCTAGTGAATTGTTTGATTTGGACATTCTGGTACTCCGATTTGACCGGTTTCAGTTTTAAACATCATTTTCCAATATTTTAGATTTTCTATGATTTTCTGGAATTTTTCTGAATTAAATTGAAAATCTTCAAAACCGATGTCGACCAGTACCGCTGACCGATTCCCGGATTTTTAATTTACAAACGGATTAGAATTACTAAAAGTGCCTTTTTACATTATTTCTTAAAATCACATTTCCTATCTAAATACTTTTTCTTAGGATTTTATGAATTTATGAAAATTCCACCGGATTCGGTATCGGCCAGTATCGCTGGTTGATTCCAGGATTTTTAGTTTACAATCGGCATTGAATTTCTAAATTCCGCTTTCACTTTACTTCTTAAAATCATATTTTATTCTTTAATACATTTTCTGAGATTTTTCGGAATTTATCAAAATCCGGCCGACCCGGTGTAGACCGGTATCGGCGGTTGACTTCCGGATTTTTAATTTGAAAACGGGATTTTATTTCTGAAAACCGATTTCATATTATTCCTCAGGATGACGTTTTCTACCTCTGGGTATTTTTTTGGGATTTTTCTGGAACAGTCGATATTTCCCGACTTTATTATAATATTATTATTATAATCTTCTTTTTTCTTTCTTTCCTTCTTTCTTTTCTTTTCTTTCCACCGACCCCACCAACGCCACCTCACCCCCTCATTTAATCCCTTTCCCATCCATCTCTCTCTTTCCCATCAATCTCTCTTTCTCTTTTTCCTTTTCTTTTTCTTTCTCTTTTCTTTCTCTTTCTCCCTTCTCTTCTTCTTCTTCCTCTTCTTCATTTGGCCGACGACCAAGCCCGTGCCCAGACCGCCGCCTCCGGTGATCTCCTTCGGCGAGGGGAGCCCCCGCTCTGGCCATCTTCCTCCTCCTCTTTTCTTTTTCTCTTTCATTTCTTTTTCTTTTCTTCTTCTTCTTCCTTCTTTTCTTCTCCTTTCTTTTTCCTTCCTTTCCCTTTCTTCTCCCTCTCACTATTCCCTCTCTCTCTCTCCTCCTTGGGGGGGGGGCCGCGCGCCACCCCCTTCTCCGGCGGCTCTCGGCGCCGCCCTAGGCGCCGCTGCGGCCGCCTGGCCGAGGCCAAGGCCCGGCCAGGTCACGGCCTGGCAGAGCCAGGCCGTGCCTAGAGGGGGGCTGCTGCCCCCACTCTATTCTCTCCCTCTCTTCTCTCTGTTGGGTCACCGGCGGCCAGGGCCGCCGCCGGCAGCCGCCTGGCCGGCCACCAGAGGCCGGCCAGCCTCTCTCTTTCTCTCCGTTCTCTCCCCCTTGATCTCCCTCTCTCCCCCTTCTTGTTGGCGCCGCCGGCGGCCAAGACCGCCGCCGGCTAGGCCCCTGGCCGGCAGAGGGCCGGCGAGGTCTTCCAGGACCCACGGCCCCGTGGGCCCTCCTCGCGTGGAGAGGGGCTGCGTGAGCAGCCCCTGTTTTCTCTCCTCCCTCTACAATCTCTCTTCTCTCTCTCTCTACTTTCTCTCTCTATCACTCTCTCACTCTAGTCCTCATCCTCTTTCTCTCTCCTCAATTTCTCTCTCCAGCCTCTCTCTCATCTCTCTCTCTCCTCCCTTTATAATCTCTCTCCCCCTTTCTCTCTCTAGATCTCCCTTCTCCTCTGTAAATGGCTGACGAGGATCTCAACCCGCGTCCAGACAATCCCTTGACGCGGATCTTCGCGTTCTTATACCGACGCAGCGCGGAGTTCAGGCCCGCGTCTGCGTCCCTCTCGTGTCGACACGACGCGGAGATAATACCCGCGTCTGTGATCTCCTCGTGCTAACGCGATGCGGAACCCACGACCGCGTCCGCGTTCTCCTCGCGTCCTGATTTGAACGCGGGTCTCGAACCCCGCGTTTGTGTCATCCTCGCAACGCGACTCCCGCGTCTGTGATTCCCGCGTCTGCTATTCCCGCGACGCGACTCCCGCGTCTGCGACCCCCGCGTCTCACTCGCATAACCCGCGTCTCCCTGTGCACTCTCTCTTCCCTTATACTTCACTCTCTAGGTTTCTCTCTCTAGCTACCTCCTTCTCTCTCTAACTCTTTCTCTCTCCTCTTCACTTTCTCCCTCTAAATATTATATTATTATATTTTATGGCGCGTGTGCGAGTTCCCGGGATTTCGGAGTTTCCAGCTTTTCCGAAGATTTAGGCGAGTGTTCTCGCTCTCGCCTCCATTTGGGTTTCCCAGCTTTCTCGGGTCGACATGTATTTTATTCCATGTTTTCATGTATTTTGTATTGGGCTGAGTCCCTGTATCTGTGTATGGCCGAGTGCCTATGACTGGACATGTATTGCTCTATGACGAATGCTTGTATTAGGGTAGTTTCATTCTTGTACATATACCATGCCTGTGATGTATTTTACTGCTTTATACTATGCGTCGCCGACCCTTCAGCCTCCGGTCACTCACTATCTCGAAAGAGACGTGATTGGGACCGTCAGGTTTCTCTGGACCCTTCAGCCTCCGGTCTCTCACTATCTCGAAGGAGACATGATTGGGACCGTCAGGTTTCTCAGCTCCGTCTGGTGAGCATACTTAGCGCTCAGCGCTTTATTCACTAAATTCGTTTAGGCGAGATGCTGCCAGATTTTCTACTCGTATCTTAAACCGAGTTGTCCCGGTAACCTCGCAGAGCGCATTAGTGTCTAAACTCTGTTCGCTGCCTGTGCCTCCAGCTTGTTCAGCTCCGCCTGGTTATCATGATCAGCGTTCAACACTTTACCACTAGATTCGTCTAGGCGAGATGCTGCCGGATTTTCTACTCGCATTTTAAGCTGAGTCGTCCCGGTAATCATGCCAGTCGCTCCAGTGTTAAATACTGTTTGCTGTCTGTACACTCCAGTTTACTCAGCTCCGCTTGATTGTGCTCAGCTACTATTCTATCACATACCCTGTATTTACCTGATATGTTAACACTTGACATGCCATGCCCTTGCTTCATACTTGTCATTTTCATGATACTATTTAACACCTGTTTGTACCA
Organism: Agave tequilana; assembly: GCA_038442645.1. Lineage (NCBI taxonomy): Eukaryota > Viridiplantae > Streptophyta > Magnoliopsida > Asparagales > Asparagaceae > Agave > Agave tequilana. The sequence goes on from JAVJIF010004744.1 coordinate 172,808, forward strand.
CCTGACAACTGTCGTGTTATCGCCTAACACTAGACATGATACTTCTTGGCAAGACCTCTTGTTAAGGCATGACTTACCACCGGACTAATATCAATCTTTTGACATGACTTGTCACCTGCTAAATTTCATCCTCCTGTCATGCTATCACTTGACACCCGGCATGATATACTTGACTCTCATGATTATCACGATAACGGGAATGATGACCTGACATCTTGATAGTACAAACTGTACTCCTGTTACACATGTGATACCTTATAGTACGAACCAGTACTCTTGATATACATGTATTCCTGATAATCCTGACTTGCTCTTGCTCATTCCCGAAATCTGATAATCATCTAATAAATCATAAAACTGGACAACTTGCATCGGGTCGGGGGAAACTTGCGGCTATCAATATGTGTTCGTATTTACAGTGGTACTAGGCATGTTGTGCAACTAAAACTTCTGGTCTGACCTGTGGGCCTCCAGGCGACCGAGGGGAGTGCTGGCTCCCTCATTCCTGGTACCATCTTGATAAGGGCATTCCATAAGACCCTCCTGTACGCCTTGCGGCTGGTTCCGAGCACCAGTAACGGAACGTCATGGACCGTGGTCCCGGGCAAGCACGGGACCCACTGTAAACATAGTTCGTTGATACCCCCGTTGGTTTCCAATAACAACCTTGCTTTACTTGGATGTGGATCTATGTGTGCTGGGACGCTAGTTCACATATCTAGACATCAGGGTAAGACGAGTAATAATAATAATAATAAAAGATGCCAACCATGGATCTGTTGTATGCTTTGCCGAGTTTGCTTTCATCGGGTTTTACATCGGATTTTCGGTTTTATGGTTATTATTATATTAGCTGCTCATACCCTGCTTTATCCCTTGCCTTCTATTCCACCAATCTCCTGTTCTTATCTTATCATACCCTGAGTACTTCCTGTCTAACATCTACTTGCTTACATGCTTCTGCTCACGACACGGTTTTCAATGCATATTTATAATTCGGTTTTATCGATACACTTGTACTTATCTCAGCATGCCATCTGGCTTTTGTATCACCACTCGCCTGGGGAGTTTCATCTGACTCCCCTGGATCCTCATGTCCAGGTCATGGAGCTTGGAGCGTGTGAATTCCCCTAGTTGCTGATCAGAGTGGCGCAGTTGAAGCATGAATCCCCAGCAGACCGTCTGAAGCTCTGTCCTTCCAGGCCCCCCTGTGTGCCTCTCGAGTTTTCCTTTTGTAAACTCGTGAGTGCCTGTGTACTGCTCATACTTGTACATCTCTTTGTAATCTCGCAATTGCGCATATCAGTGATGTAATATTCATGTAATATTGGATCACCACTGGTGATAACTTTGTAATTGTACTCATATGTTGGAATGTATAATGCACCACGTGCTTCCGTACTCTGATTCTTGCCTGTACTGATGCTTAGCGTATATACGTGAGGGTATTTCTGACCTGCGTATATACGTTGCAGTAACGTCTCCGTACCCGCAGGATCGGGGCGTTACAGGGTGGTATCAGAGCCTAGGCTCTCGCATCCTCAGTACGTCCAGACGGCAAATTAATGGTAAAGGAATTTGCAACTGGAATGCATGAGTCCTGGTTATACACTCCAACTACAAGTACAGAGTTATCTATTTTTCTTGATCATCTTTCCTTTGATTCCTAATCTCTTCCATCCTTCCCCTGTTTTGGTTTTTCGAAGCCTTTATACCAACTTAAGATATGAATAGACTAGAGAGGTAGCGGCTGGTTTTGAGCGAAGCTATGATGTGATCTCTTCGGCCAACTCTATGAAGTTCGGGTATTCTCAGAATGGATCTGCTATCGGGTTATCTTTCAGAAGATGGTATTCGGAATTTCCTGCGGTTATTCTTTATTCTCGGCTATATCTTTCAGAGTGATTGATGCCTGGTATTCGGAATTCTCGATTATCGGTCTTCTTTATTATGCTCAGGACTATCAGGGTTTTCTTTCTCTTTGGTGTTCTGGCTCATTCACAGAGTGATACTAAGTATGCAGTACAGCTGGAATTCTATTGCTAAGCTGTGTTATCAGTCTGTATTATTCGGCATTGTTCGAAGATTTATACAGCCGGAAGAGCAGAGAATGTCTATATTCTGATTATTGTTCAGTCAACTTGAGAGCCCTACCTATAGTGCTTCATAATTTAATTGGTATAATTCCCGTCCTTGTCCTCCTTGTGTTCAATTTACCCCTTATCGAAATTGCGAGGACGCAATTTTTTGTAAGGTGGATGGATTGTAACACCCCGCTCCCAGAATACGTACTTAGTTGCGTATTCGGATTTTTCGATCATATTTTTCGATTTACTTCCTGTATTTGTTTTGTATTATGAATTATTTCTATGATCGTTTTGTCTTGGATCCGGATTCACGGACTCGGAGTCAGCTCTGATCTGAACCGAGAACCCGATCCTAGTGAATTGCTTGATTTGGACATTCTGGTACTCCGATTTGACCGGTTTTAGTTTTAAACATCGTTTTCCAATATTTTAGATTTTCTATGATTTTCTGGAATTTTCCTGAATTAAATTGAAAATCTTCAAAACCGGTGTCGACCAGTACCGCTGACCGATTCCCGAATTTTTAATTTACAAACGGATTGGAATTATTAAAAGTGCCTTTTTACATTATTTCTTAAAATCACATTTCCTATCTAAATACTTTTTCTTAGGATTTTATGAATTTATGAAAATTCCACCGGATTCGGTATCGGCCAGTATCGCTGGTTGATTCCAGGATTTTTAGTTTACAATCGGGATTGAATTTCTAAATTCCGCTTTCAGTTTACATCTTAAAATCATATTTTATTCTTTAATACATTTTCTGGGATTTTTCGGAATTTATCAAAATCCGGCCGACCCGGTGTAGACCGGTATCGGCGGTTGACTTCCGGATTTTTAATTTGAAGACGGGATTTTATTTCTGAAAACCGATTTCATATTATTCCTCAGGATGACGTTTTCTACCTCTGGGTATTTTTTGGGATTTTTCTGGAACAGTCGATATTTCCCGACTTTATTATAATATTATTATTATAATCTTCTTTTTTCATTCTTTCCTTCTTTCTTTTCTTTTCTTTCCACCGACTCCACCAACGCCACCTCACCCCCTCATTTAATCCCTTTCCCATCCATCTCTCTCTTTCCCATCAATCTCTCTTTCTCTTTTTCCTTTTCTTTTTCTTTCTCTTTTCTTTCTCTTTCTCCCTTCTCTTCTTCTTCTTCCTCTTCTTCATTTGGCCGACGACCAAGCCCGTGCCCAGACCGCCGCCTCCGGTGATCTCCTCCGGCGAGGGGAGCCCCCGCTCCGGCCATCTCCCTACTCCTCTTTTTTTTTCTCTTTCATTTCTTTTTCTTTTCTTCTTCTTCTTCCTTCTTTTCTTCTCCTTTCTTTTTCCTTCCTTTCCCTTTCTTCTCCCTCTCACTATTCCCTCTCTCTCTCCTCCTTGGGGGGCCGCATGCCACCCCCTTCTCTGGCGACTCTCGGCGCCGCCCTAGGCCCGCTGCGGCCACCTGGCCGAGGCCAAGGCCCGGCCAGGTCACGGCCTGGCAGAGCCAGGCCGTGCCTAGAGGGGGGCTGCTGCCCCCACTCTATTCTCTCCCTCTCTTCTCTCTGTTGGGTCACCGACGGCCAGGGCCGCCGCCGGCAGCCGCCTGGCCGGCCACCAGAGCCGGCCAGCCTCTCTCTTTCTCTCCGTTCTCTCCCCCTTGATCTCCCTCTCTCCCCCTTCTTGTTGGCGCCGCCGGCGGCCAGGACCGCCGCCGGCTAGGCCCCTGGCCGGCAGAGGGCCGGCGAGGTCTTCCAGGGCCCACGGCCCCGTGGGCCCTCCTCGCGTGGAGAGGGGCTGCGTGAGCAGCCCCTGTTTTCTCTCCTCCCTCTACAATCTCTCTTCTCTCTTTCTACTTTCTCTCTCTCTATCTCTCGCTCACTCTAGTCCTCATCCTCTTTCTCTCTCCTCAGTTTCTCTCTCCAGATCCTCTCTCTCATCTCTCTCTCTCTCCTCCCTTTATAATCTCTTTCCCCTTTCTCTCTCTAGATCTCCCTTCTCCTCTGTAAATGGCTGACGAGGATCTCACCCCGCGTCCAGACAATCCCTTGACGCAGATCTTCGCGTTCTTATACCGACGCAGCGCGGAGTTCAGGCCCGCGTCTGCGTCCCTCTCGTGTCGACACGACGCGGAGATAATACCCGCGTCTGTGATCTCCTCGTGCTAACGCGATGCGGAACCCACGACCGCGTCCGCGTTCTCCTCGCGTCCTGATTTGAACGCGGGTCTCGAACCCCGCGTTTGTGTCATCCTCGCAACGCGACTCCCGCGTCTGTGATTCCCGCGTCTGCTATTCCCGTGACGCGACTCCCGCGTCTGCGACCCCCGCGTCTCACTCGCATAACCCGCGTCTCCCTGTGCACTCTCTCTTCCCTTATACTTCACTCTCTAGGTTTCTCTCTCTAGCTACCTCCTTCTCTCTCTAACTCTTTCTCTCTCCTCTTCACTTTCTCCCTCTAAATATTATATTATTATATTTTATGGCGCGTGTGCGAGTTCCCGGGATTTCGGAGTTTCCAGCTTTTCCGAAGATTTAGGCGAGTGTTCTCGCTCTCGCCTCCATTTGGGTTTCCCAGCTTTGTCGGGTCGACATGTATTTTATTCCATGTTTTCATGTATTTTGTATTGGGCTGAGTCCCTGTATCTGTGTATGGCCGAGTGCCTATGACTGGACATGTATTGCTCTGTGACGAATGCTTGTATTAGGGTAGTTTCATTCTTGTACATATACCATGCCTGTGATGTATTTTACTGCTTTATACTATGCGTCGCCGACCCTTCAGCCTCCGGTCACTCACTATCTCGAAAGAGACGTGATTGGGACCGTCAGGTTTCTCTGGACCCTTCAGCCTCCGATCTCTCACTATCTCGAAGGAGACGTGATTAGGACCGTCAGGTTTCTCAGCTCCGTCTGGTGAGCATACTTAGCGCTCAGCGCTTTATTCACTAAATTCGTTTAGGCGAGATGCTGCCAGATTTTCTACTCGTATCTTAAACCGAGTTGTCCCGGTAACCTCGCAGAGCGCATTAGTATCTAAACTCTGTTCGCTGCCTGTGCCTCCAGCTTGTTCAGCTCCGCCTGGTTATCATGATCAGCGTTCAGCACTTTACCACTAGATTCGTCTAGGCGAGATGCTGCCAGATTTTCTACTCGCACTTTAAGCCGAGTCATCCCGGTAATCATGCCAGACGCTCCAGTGTTAAATACTGTTTGCTGTCTGTACACTCCAGCTTGCTCAGCTCCGCTTGATTGTGCTCAGCTACTATTCTATCACATACCCTGTATTTACCTGATATGTTAACACTTGACATGCCATGCCCTTGCTTCATACTTGTCATTTTCATGCTACTATTTAACACCTATTTGTACCACCTGACAACTGTCGTGTTATCGCCTAACACTAGACATGATACTTCTTGGCAAGACCTCTTGTTAGGCATGACTTGCCACCGGACTAATATCAATCTTTTGACATGACTTGTCACCTGCTAAATATCATCCTCCTGTCATGCTATCACTTGACACCCGGCATGATATACTTGACTCTCATGATTATCACGATAACGGGAATGATGACCTGACATCTTGATAGTACAAACTGTACTCCTGTTACACATGTGATACCTTATAGTACGAACCAGTACTCCTGATATACATGTATTCCTGATAATCCTGACTTGCTCTTGCTCATTCCCGAAATCTGATAATCATCTAATAAATCATAAAACTGGACAACTTGCATCGGGTCGGGGGAAACTTGCGGCTATCAATATGTGTTCGTGTTTACAATGGTACTAGGCATGCTAAAACTTCCGGTCTGACCTGTGGGCCTCCAGGCGACCGAGGGGAGTGCTGGCTCCCTCATTCCTGGTACCATCTTGATAAGGGCATTCCATAAGACCCTCCTGTACGCCTTGCGGCTGGTTCCGAGCACCAGTAACGGAACGTCATGGACCGTGGTCCCGGGCAAGCACGGGACCCACTGTAAACATAGTTCGTTGATACCCCCGTTGGTTTCCATAACAACCTTACTTTACTCGGATGTGGATCTATGTGTGCTGGGACGCTAGTTGACATATCTAGACATCAGGGTAAGACGAGTAATAATAATAATAATAAAGATGCCACCCATGGATCTGTTGTATGCTTTGCCGAGTTTGCTTTCATCGGGTTTTACATCGGATTTCCGGTTTTATGGTTATTATTATATTAGCTGCTCATACCCTGCTTTATCCCTTGCCTTCTATTCCACCAGTCTCCTGTTCTTATCTTATCATACCCTGAGTACTTCCTGTCTAACATCTACTTGCTTACATGCTTCTGCTCACGACACGGTTTTCAATGCATGTTTATAATTCGGTTTTATCGATACACTTGTACTTATCTCAGCACGCCATCTGGCTTTTGTATCACCACTCGCCTGGGAGTTTCATCTGACTCCCCTGGATCCTCATGTCCAGGTCATGGAGCTTGGAGCGTGTGAATTCCCCTAGTTGCTGATCAGAGTGGCGCAGTTGAAGCATGGATCCCCAGCAGACCGTCTGAAGCTCTATCCTTCCAGGCCCCCTGTGTGCCTCTCGAGTTTTCCTTTTGTAAACTCGTGAGTGCCTGTGTACTGTTCATACTTGTACATCTCTTTGTAATCTCGCAATTGCGCATATCAGTGATGTAATATTCATGTAATATTGGATCACCACTGTTGATAACTTTGTAATTGTACTCATATGTTGGAATGTATAATGCACCGTGCTTCCGTACTCTGATTCTTGCCTGTACTGATGCTTAGCGTATATACGTGAGGGTATTTCTGACCTGCGTATATACGTTGCAGTAACGTCTCCGTACCCGCAGGATCGGGGCGTTACAATAAAAATTGATATTTGTCAGTGTTAGTCGACTACAACTTCCTCCTAGTCGACTGAGTTATGTAAATATACTATGACTAGTCAACTAATCCACACTCCTAGTCGACTATAAGAGCAGCTTTTGATAGTTAAACAGTTTTGATTTTTTAGATGTTTTCTCCTCTCTTTCCAATTCAAATTTGAACTGTATAACTACCCCAACAGCTCTATTTCTTTAACTATAAATAGGGGTATTGTTCATGGGTTTAGATACAACTCTTGTTCACATAAATTTCAGTAAAAATTTTGAAATTTGTGATCTTCAAAAAAATTCTCTACTTTCTATCTTTCTTCACCCTATTTCAAACTTTAGTGAAGAAAGCTGAGAGTTTCCCTATAAGATCCTTATAGATTCACTCTCATACAAAAGTCAAGGCTTATAGGACAACTTGTATTCATTCAAAAAAGGTCTTCTTGGTGATAAGAAAAGGTGTACAGATTTGGCGAAGGTGTTTGTCAAGTGGTATACTCTTTTTGATTTTATGAGTTTAAAAATCAGGTTAAGAAAAATCTCAAGCGGGTTGCTTGGGTACTGAATTAGGATAAAATCTCTTGTGTTTGCATTTGTATTTTTTGAGATCTATTATGTGCATAATTATTTTCTTGAAGTTATTCACATTTCTTATCCAGATTTTTAAAAACAATATTCACCCCCCTTTAGTATTTGTGTTGTCATACATTTAGATCCTATATTGAGGACATACCCTCGATGACACAGGGTGGGAATAAGGTAACCGAATAGGAAGTTGATGATGAGGAGGAGGTTGATCAAGGACAGGCAATGGGTGATGTCCAAAAATCCATTACAGCTGGAAGAACTTGGAGAAATCCACTTTAAGTCCAGTTGGCTCATTACTAACATGATCATGGCTTATGCTCTCCTAATCGTTGAGGAGACAATCTCGTCTACATACAAAGAAGCTGAAATTAGTTCAGAGTCCAAGATGTGGAATGATGCCATGATGGAAGAGGTGAGTTCTCTACACAAGAACGACACTTGGAAACAGTCAGAAACAGTCAGAGTTGCCGAGGGAAAGAAGGCAATTGGTTGTAAGAGGTATTTGCAAAGAAACAGGGATCATCAGATGGTGATACCGTATGCTACAAAGCCAGATTAGTAGCTAAAGGCTACGTGAAGCGAGAAAGCATTGACTGCAATGAGGTATTATAACCTGTTATGAAGCACTTGTCTTTTCAGATTTTACTACCATTGATGGTATAGTACGGGTTAGCTCAACATAAAGACTGTCTTTTTTCAAGCGATCTTGAAGAGGAGACCTACATGTCTCAGGCTATGGAGTTCAAGGCTACAGGAAAGAAACACATAATATGAAAGTTGAAGAAATTGCTTTATAGACTAAAGCAATCACCAAGGCAATGGTATAAGCATTTTGACAGCTTCATACGAGGCAAAAGGTATACATGAAGCCATTACAACTCATGTGTATTACAATAAGCTACCAAGAGGAGAGTACATCTATCTTATTAAATGTAAATGATATGCTCATTACTTCCAAGAGCATATCTGCAATTGACAAACTTAAGAACTTGACTACATAATTTGAGATGAAGGATCTGGGTGAAACAAAAAAGTGCTAGGCATGGAGATTGAGCGAGATGGAAAGGTGGCAAGGTTAGCTTGATATAAAAGGGTATTTGAAGAAGGCACTTCAGAAATTCAACATCAACGGCGATACGAAGTCTGTATGTACACCATTGGCCTCTCATTTAAAGTTAAAGGCTACTACGTCTCCTACATCTGTTGAAAAGCATGAGTACATGACTCATGTATCCTATGCTAGTGTGCTGGGTAGTTTAATGTATGAAATAGTGTGTACAAGGCCTGACTTGTCACAAGTTGTCTCAATAGTTAGCAGATACATGCATGATCCCAACAGGGTCGTTGGGAGGCAGTGAAGTGGATTCTACAGTACATCAAAGGTACCATAAATATTAGTTTGGTATTTAAGAAGGATATTATAGATAAGCAGGAGTGTATCGAATATGTTGATTCTGACTACGTTGGAGACTCAACAAGTGCCAGTCTATAACAGATTATGTGTTTACATTGTCCCAAGCACCAATCAGTTGGTGCTCTACTCTACATTTTATTATCGCATTGTCTACTACGGAGGTCGAGTATATGGTCATGACGGAGGCTATGAAGGAGGTAATTTGGTTTTAAGGGTTACTTGATGACTTGGGGATGGATCAGGATTTATTGAAGATCAATTATGATAGCATGAAGACTATCTATTTGATAAAGACCAGGTATATTATGCAAGAACGAAGCACATTGAAGTCATTTTCCACTTTGTTCGGGAGATTCTTGATGAGGGTAACATCAAGTTACAAAAGGTTCATATGAAAGAGAATTCTATTGATATACTTACCAAGAGTCTTCCGAGAGTGAAGTTTGCACATTGTAAAGAGTTACTCCATATCCTTCTAGTGACTTGAGCTTAGTGGAGCTCGTTTGGATGAAACTACAGATGGCTTGATCCCCTAGGCAGAGGGTACATAGGCAACCATACTAACGCAGTACGATAGAGTTGACATGATACTAAGTTGTGTTCATCTCAGATTTAAGAAATCTTCACCGAGGTGGAGAGTTGTGGGGAGAGTGTTGGCCCAAAAGCCATTTGCCCTGGTTTTGATGATAACAAAACATATGAAGTTATATTTTCTAACAATTCATTTAAATAAGTTTTAGTATTTTCATTTTGTATTTGGCTTCTTCAATAAGACTCATACCGTTTTGGAGCCATAAAGATGATGATCTGAGAGCCTAAGCACTAAGAGGACATATACATGAATTCACTAAGCTCAAGGATCAAGATTGCAAAGAAGTAAAGAATATAGAAGATTTTTACTTTTTGTATTTTTAGTATAGGATTTATAGTCTTGTTAAAACCAAAGTAGTAAGTTTGATAGCTCTTGAGATTCACACACACATACACATTTCACTCATATCTCTAAATTTTTTGAAAACACTTTAACATGCTTTTCTATTTAGTTTTCAAAAATGAGTTCAGAAAAATTGTTTTCCATTTAGAAAAGTAATTTTATAAAATATAGTTCTTCTTAGTTTTTATAATGTTCTCTGATCACACACTGGACCTATTGTGATACAAGAACTCTATTTTGCATATATGATCAAAATACATTTTGTCAGAAAAGAAATGGACTTCAAAATGTTTTCAAAAATCTGTGTTTGTCCCTGAGTGAAATACACCTAGAGGGGGGTGAATAGGTGTACTAGCTAATCTAATGACAAATAATGTGAAATTAAAAATCAATTGCAATACACTATGTGTAACCCAAGAGTGTAGCCGAATTCCCAATGAAGGGCTCTAGACTATCTCCTCAAGCTTCCTCTAGATTAAGAGTTGAGGTGCTATATGAAGCTCTCTTGGTTCAACACAAGTGTGGGTACACACAAACTATATCTAGCATATGAATATGAACAATGTAAAATAATACAAGATATGAGAGAGATAGAGTTAAGACATAGTGGATCAAACCAAATACCAAGATATGTTACGAGATTTGAGCCACTGCTCTATGTCCCCGCCTTCACACAGAAGGATTTTCACTACGTCCACCAGGACCTTCCACAAAGGGAACCTCCACTAAGAAATTTACAATTACAAACTTGGAGTATACAGCTCCTCTCTCTAACACAACGACCTCTACTCAAGAGGCAAGGCACAAAGTCAAAATACAATCACCTCTACACAAGAGCGATAAAGGCACAAAGTCAAAGCTCAACCTCAATCACCTTCACACAAGAGGAATAGGCACAAAGTCAAACCAAAGAAAAGATTACAATCTTGGTGATCCAATGATCACAAACAACACTTTGTGATCACAATAGACCACAAACAATCTTCCTCACAAAAACAAGATCCTATAGATAAGATTAGAGATGATAGCTCAAGTGTGAGAAAATAAAGTGTTTGGAAGAGAAAATAGCAAAGAAAATACTTGAGAAAAATACTAGATAGATATGTAAATAAAGATCAAAACTAATTTCCCAAGGACTTTCTTTTCTTTGATTTTTCCAACACTTTAAAATCAAATAAAAGATAAAGATTTTAGGCTCAAAACATTTTTAAACTTACTGCAAAACCCTTGAAAATATGGGAAGAATAGCTCTTGAAAATCTTAGTGATCAAGAGATCACAAACACTCTCTTTGCAACTCTCTCACAAAAATCATATAAAGTAAAATGTAAACTCAAAGCTTAAGGATGTAAGTGAGAGTGAAAATCAGAAAGAGAAGTTTTAAGAATAAAAAAACTCAAATAAAACTTTGAAAATGAGAGCACAAAAATAAATTTGAAACTTTTTCTCTTTGATAGGAAAAACAGATTTTCAATAGAATTTGTTATTGTGAAATATTCAATCCCAATGACCCATTATATAGGTTTTAAAAAAAATACTTTTAGAATAGTTTTACCAGGTCTAAAGAGGAAGAAATTGACCTTAAAAATTCAACTTTTCTCATTTTAAAAGAAACATGTTTTAAAACGGTTTTTAATGGAGCTAGCTGTTACTGCCAATCTGGCAGTTTGTTGGTCAAATTTGAGCACAGTTTTCAGTCAAAATTTGTAAATTTAAGAAATACATTATAGGAATAATTTGTAAAACTGTAAGTTTTCATTCTAATGCACTTAAATCAACTCAATATCATTTCGTAGTAGAAAGTTATCAATATAATACCAAAAGGTGTCAAATCAAAATTGTAAACTGTTTTCAGAACAAGAATAGAATTCAATCCAATATTTGATATTTTTAACATTTGAATCAGAAAATAATTATTGAATAAAAAATGTAGCCCTAAAATATATCTTTAAAATGAAATTTAAATCATGTTAATTGAATAAAAGAATAAAACATTATGATAAGAAATCTAAAAGGGTGTCGAGTAGATCAGCAGAACGGTCGACCGGGAAAACCCTATATATGTGTACTTGAAATCCAAAACTGGTTAAATCAAAAACAAACGTATTAAACTCTTTTGTGTGTGAACTTGAGTATATTAACACTATTTTATCTTACACAAGATCTAAACAAAAACTAAAACTAAACAAACCAAAGTCTTCTTGTAGAACTCCTTCTCCAAGTCAACTCGATCCAAAGAGCTTGACTCCATCTGAGTACTAGATGTGACCTTGATCGTAGCTCTTGAATCTACATGTATTAGCTCCAAAACTCCTTTGTTAAAGCTAAGAATCTGCTAAGATCTTGATAGAAAATCTGAAACTATATAAACACATGATCATTAGTACTATAACTATATGAGTTAATCATCATCAAATTAGAGTGATGGGCCTTTAGGCGCACACTGAGTCGGTCGACTGACCAGTCGACTGTTGACGAAACTAATTTTCTCTATCGATCGACCGAGCGGTCGACTAATGGAAGAGCAAAATTGTCATGTCGGTCGACCGACCAGTCGACCATTTTTACACAGGATTTAACTTGTATCGTTGTGCACAGCGATCGACCGACCGTCGATCGACTGAGACACATTTTATCTCTATTGGGTCAAGGTCGACCGACCGGTCGACCGTTAGAGAGCTATACTCTCTATTTGGGTTACTCAGTCGACTAGGCAGTCGACTGCTAACCCCAATGCTCAGATTTTTAACCATTGGTGGTCGACCGATAGTAGGATTTTCTGATGATTTCTGACCCAACAGCTAGTTTCATTTTTGTCTTTTCTGGGTCATCCCCAATGGCCATGTTGGGTTTTCTCTACATATTTTCATCCTCTATAAATAGAGAGACTGTCAAAAAACCTAAAAATAATTTTAGAACACATTAGATCAAGTTTTTGTGATCAAAATCCTTTTTCTCAAAAGATTTTCATATTGAGCCAAAATGTCCACATCTTTTTTTTTTTTTTGCTTGAGCTTTCCTTGATATCTCTACAAGTTTTTTTCACCACATAATCTCAAAGAACTTCATCTACTCTAACTTGGTTATAGGATTGTATTTGTGAGCTTTTTGAGCAAGAAGAAGATTACCAATTTCTTGTATTTGTGAAGTTGTAGAGGTTGCGGCCTCGAGTGAGCTAATGAGCTCGATTGTAGGTGTTGCGACACCAAGAGAGGTACTTGCAGGTCCATTCAATTCTTGCGGGAACTTATAAGGGTTGGCGATCTCGCGGGATAAATTTAGTGGAAATCTTTCACTGCGATGAAGGCGGGGATATAGAGCAGTGGCTCAAACCTTAAAACACATACTTGCATTTGCGATTGCTTTCTCTTTATCTCTTAACTTAACTCTCTTTTTGTTCTTGCATACTACTATTTTTACTTTATTGCTAGTATATCTTGTGTTGTAATTGCTCATTGCTAGTTAGCTAGTAATTGTTTTGATTTCGCATTATTTACCATCAACCTATAGCCATCACCTATTCACCCCTAGGTGGTTTACAGAGAGAATGTAAAATCTTTTTAGTGGAGTTATTTAACTTATCAGAGAAAATTGTATGGAGTTTGATGAAGCATTAAGAAAACAAAAGTGCAGATACCCTGATATGTGTCTGCAGGTTAAGCGGGTTATCGGCAGCAGACGAAGAAGCTGTCGATAGCAGTTTTCAGAAAGGAAAATTTGTCAAATTTGGTCTTTGGCTATTGACTGGCCCAGCAGTTTCCCGATAGTTGGGTTTGTCAGAGGCAATCTGGTTGTTTATAGCGTTTGGTCATTGGGTAGTTTTCAAGTTGGATTCAGAATTTGTTTTTAATCAGAATTCAGAGTTTTTAGTTTTCTTATTTTCATGGGCTATAGGGCTATATAAATAGGGGCATTGTCCCCTATTGATTGCAATTTGTACATGATTGATTTTATAAGATCTCTTTCCCCTTCTCCCTCGAGGACGTAGGTAATTGAAACCTCATTAAATTCATGTGTCTCGCTTTTTTTCTTTTGTTTGCTTGTTCATGTGATTGGTGACTATTCTCTGGTATTGCTATTCTTCATTGCTAGGATTCCAACATGTATGCAACATCGGAAAATGTTGATTGCATCCTTGATTTAAGGTCCTCCTTTCATAAAAAAGAAAATGAAAAAATCCTTCTAGAATGTATAAGTTCATGTAGTGTGTTGGTTTCTTGATGTAACCCACATAAACAGAAAGATATTAATACATTGAATACATTGAATATGTATTTCATCAGATGTTCTAATTATATGGGTGCACCACATCACATGGATTAATACATTGAATATGTATTTCATCAGATGTTCTAATTATACCTTTGCTCTTTCGCTATCTTATAACAGAAAAATGCATACACCATGTCGCATGATTGTGCACTTAATACCATTTTTCACAAGATCTCTAATTATACTTTTGCTCTCTCTCCCCTATTATAGAATGCAACTCGTGCTCTAGGAGTACTAGATTCTTTCTTCCTAGTGATCGAAGAATAAGAAATGCAATAAAGTGTCAAGCACAACTAACATCTTAGAAGAGAAGATCACACTGACTTAGGAACCGATAATTGAATATAAGTACTAACATGGACATGATTGATGAAGATGAGAAAATATCTGGAATCTTTTCACGAATGTGTTGCAATGTCCATCAGAGAGGTAGTAGCCCTATATCCTTATCTGTGCCTATTAGTGAAACCCATGAGGGTGTTTTCTTTTCTCTTTGAATGCACCAATGTCCCATGAAACATAATACATTCTCCTAGCAAAGGATCATCAGCATTGGAAATTTTGGGTGTCCCTAGAAACTAAGAGGCATTTTCTCGTACTGACCTGAATAATAGAAAGCCAAGTGTAGTGGTCGGTTTTTGACATCCTTGAGATCACGCCACATGTCCATTCAGTACCAAACAGGAAAATGACACGTATCCACTTTGAGAACTTCTGACTGGGAGTGCCCATTCGATTCAAACTCCGAGCGGTTTGTATAGTTAGAAGGATAAGATAGAATCAGTTGTTAGAATCTTATCTATAAGCCTAATCTCTATTTGAACTCACAGTCATAGCTCGAGAATAGATCAACCATATCAGTAGTTGGATGCAGAGAACCGAATAAAAATGGATTCTCACCCAATTAATTCAAAGCTGGATATTTAGATCAAAACCACCCTCAAGATAAGGGATCAAGTATTTAAAGAGAGCTAAACTCTCAGCCTTATCCAAACAGACACAACCTATATAAATAATAGATCCCTTCCAATGCGGAAGAAGATGAGGAATTTAGTCCAGAAACCCTAGCACGCTAGAGAATACTATTATAATCACCATCATTATAGTGAAACATCCCTCTCTCTCCATGGTTTTTTCTCACCTAATTCTGTGTTTATGCTAGTTTTTTTTGTGATTTGATTGCACCCACTCCATTATTTTGGTGTATGGGTTAATTCCTTAGGAAATTACCTATCGCATTTGATGCTTCATTGAGAGCTGTTTTGAATCCCTACTCAGAATATCTCTCCATCCAATACCTATTCTCAAAATAACCATGGAACCCAAGAACGCCACCTGACATGACGTCAATCCCTCAGACAAATCTGATCCATCAGTTCTCTCCTGCGGGCAACTTGTCCAGATGGTGATCAACCTACGATGACGATTAGGCGAACGCCGGGCAAAGGCCGACCACAAGCGGGAGTTAGTGGCCATCCATCGCGATACCACATAACGCGAGAGAGAAGCGGTAATGCAGGTCAACCATCAATTGCTCACGTAGATAAAGGTTCTTTGATAGGCGTGGCAGTGAGTCATCTAGTTGGGTGCCAGGGAGACTCAGGTAGATAACTCCCCCGAGGACAACCAACATCCAATAGCTACGACCGACCTACGTTTCAAGCTAAATAAGATGCGCTCCAAAGTAGCCACTCCCCATGAGGACCTCGAGAGCCTCCAAGATGATAGTTCGTGAAAGCATGTGCAAGGATATTATGTCCCAGCTACACTCCCCCGACAATGGTGAAGACTGAGGATGCCTCAATCTTCACCCCGTTGAAGCTACCGACCCCGACCAAATATTTGCAATTTAAAATATGAAGTCACTCACTTGTGTGAAGGAGGTCCAAATGCTAAATGGATGTCTTGCAGCCCTTAATCGATTCATCAGCCGATCCACGGACAAATGTAGGCCACTCTTCCAAGTCTTGGAGAAGAACAGAGTTGGCTTCTGCTGGAACGAGGAATGCGAGATAACCTTTCAAGGATTGAAGAGATATCTGACTTCACCACCCCTCTGTCAAAGCCTCCATCAGGAGAGACGCTCTATCTCTACCTTGCCATCTCAGAGTCAGCTATGAGCAGAGCTTTAGTTCGAGAAGATGAGGGCATCCAGAAGCCGGTGTGATTGAGTTATAACCTACACAAAAAATGTAAAGTTTAGAATTAAGAATAGAGAGTGCTAGGTTGCTCAGTGCTACTGCCATAACAAGTGGCGATGCAGGTCGTGATCCATGAGGGACTATAATAGAAGCTTTTAGTAAGTCTTTTCTAAGTTACTATTAACCGGTTAAATGATATTTCTTCTTACTTTTAAGAAAAGAAAATAAAAAGTGTTAAGAGTTAAGAAGAAGAGAAGATAGAACATGGTAGAAGAAATGGTGTTGGTGTTTGGAAGTGTATCTAAACTAATTAACAAGAAAGAAGAATAAAGAAAGAAGAAATGTTGGTTTTGAAGATATGTTTCTAACCTAAGAAATAAAGAAACAACTAAAGAATACTTACCTCATTGAAGCTTGCTTTACCTCTGGCTCATATTGACGACTTACCTTGGCTTGAAGGGAGGTCATAGCATCACTTATAGGATCTTCCACATTCCTATCGATCTATCAAATAAAAGTGCAAGCAAAAAATAAAATCAGAAAAGAATACTAACTATTAGAAATAGATGTCCATCACCATAAACCATCAGTGGCACTTGCAAGGGCAAGGCATAATCGAGGCTATCAGATTTATTTGAATTACAGTCAAGTAAGGAAGGTAAATAAGAAGTAGAAATAAAATGTAAACTTTGATTCAGATTGAAAAATGATAAAAAAAAAAAGAAGATAAATAATTATATAGATGTCACTCTCAATACAACTTTTTCTCTTCTTCTCTAATGAATCTCTTCTCTAATCTATATTTTATAAAAACATAAAATTACATAAAGAAAAACAAAAACCTAAGTTAAACTTAAAGAGAAAAGACTATTCTACACTCTCTGGTAGAGTGGTGCCCTTCTACCACTGAATTTGCAGGTATTTATAGGATAAATGGAAGGAGAAGGAGCATACAAAGATAGAGGAAGCATAAATAGGGGGAGCTGAGGCTCCCCTATATCCCATCATAAAGTCGCAAAAATGTGGCTTTGGCCATGTTTTCACGGCTAGGATCTGGCCACAGGGTCAAATCCTGGGGTGTCGTGGTCCGTTGATTTTATATACGCTTTTATCTTCAAACAGATTTTCATTTTAAGCTCTGGATTCAGCGATATCTCTGTTGATCTTTAGCTAACCAAAATGGATTTATAGAAGTCCAAAATTAACTAGTTTTCATTTGTGATCTCTCTCTGATTTGCTCTAATCTTTAGCATATCTTCTAAATATTTGCCTCAATCCTTGATTTAATTTAATTCTGAATTTAATTGGGCTATTAGGCTTATTTTCTCTCCTTTTTTATTAGTAAAGGTTACACATAGTTTAGACAAAAATACTATTAAAATAAGAGTTTATTATAAAATGAGAGAATGTGATAATAAATATGCAATATCAGTGGTCAATCACGGTGTATTATGTCAGCCACTCCATGAACAGTTTACAAACCAGATACCAAAGGCTAGAGAAGCCAGTCCTTGCTCTCTTCTTCATCTCGAGGAAGCTTAAGCACTACTTCGAAACCTTCCCGATTATAGTCCTTACGAGCACCCCCCGAGAAACGTCATAGAAATTCAGAGAGCAACTGGCAGGATATCCAAATGGGCCTCAGAGTAGAGATCCTACAGACTCAGATACGAGCCAAGGATAATAATCAAAGGCCAGGTCATAACTGACTTTATTGCTGATTTTACCCCGGGTGCTATAGAGCACATTGACCACCTAGAAGGTGTAGGTTACTTAGAGGGGGGTGAATAAGTGACTGGCTAATTTAATGCAAAACTAATGTGAAATTAAAACTAATTATGCAAACTAAAGCTATTGGGTTAACACACAATGTATAACCAAATAGTGAAGCTGAATTCCAGGTGAAGGGCTGTGGACTATCTCCTCAAAATTTCTCAAGATTAAGAGTTGAGGTGCCACATTGACTCTCTTGATTAAATACTAGTGTGAGCACAATATCAAGCATGTAATGAATATACAATGAAAGCAATGCTAGATATTAAATACTCAAGCAAGCATATCGATTAAGCACAATTATATATCAAGCATATAAAGATAATGACAATGAAAGCGAGCAAGATATAAACACAAGTGATAGAGAGAAAAGAAGCAATCACAAGCACGGGAGATTTGTTTTGAGATTCAAGCACACTTGCTCTACGTCTTTACCTTCACCACTATAAAGGATTTTCACTAAAAATTAATCTCGCAAGATCACTCAGTGCCACAACACCTACAATGAGCTCTTTCAAGAACTCTTGCACCCGTAAGTCCCTCACTTGTTCCCACAAGAACAATACACGTGAACACGCAAGCTTGCCGAGGCCGCAAGCTCTACGACTCCTCAATACAATGGTGAAACAGTTGGTGATCTCTTCTCTTGATCACCAACAAATGCTTTCACAACAAGGATCCTAGAGGATGAATACAGAAATGAAAAACTCAAGCTTGTGTGAGAAAAACTAGATAGATGTTTTCGTGAAAAACTCAAGAAATCTCTTTTGAAAACTCAAGAAAAACACTCTTAAAAAACTCTCTTTTTGATATGAAAGTTTAGACCAAAAACTTGTTAAAAAAGTTCTGTGGAAGATAAAAAAAACTTGCTCCAAAATGTTTCTCAAAATCTTACCCAAAACTGGCCAAAATAGCCCTTTAAATAGGATTTCAGAAAACTAGTCGTTGGGCTCAATTTTCTGGCCAAATGACCTGTCGGTTGACCGGTCGGTCGACTGGCCAACGATCATTTTTCAGACCATTGGGGTTGCCGGTCGACCGCACCCAGGTCATTGCCCTATCGGTTGATTGCGCAATTGACTGTAGCCAAAACCAGAAAGTAGAGCTCTTTGGTCAGTCGACTGCTCGGTCGACTGGGGCCAAATTCAGAGAGTAACTTCTCCGGATCGGTCGACCACGGTTGACCACCCTAAGACCATGGGCTTGTGCATGTTTTGTGTACATCGGTCAGCCGCTCGGTCGACCGAGCCCTGGTTTGATCGACCGCCAACAGCCCAAAATTGGGTTTTAAGGAATGAAATCTTAGACTTGTAAAACCCATAAAAATTCTATTAAATCCCATAAAATCCACCAAAATAAGTTCATTAAAATGCTTTAAAATACAAATATATATGATTGATCGAGGAAAAACTGCGCACAAAAAGTGTATGTTTGAAATTGATATTTAAAGTGTGTGTATTTTGGCTTCCTCAATACTTCTGTTATAGCATAGAGGCTAAAACGAGTCGAATCCACATGGATGGGAGGCGATAGAAGCTTTACTGGTTGATTCACGTGTGTGTTAAAAGCTCTTCAATGTTTGAAAGAATGAAAAGAAAGGAAAATAAAGAATGAAAAGAGAGGTACGATGAAATACGAAGAAGTGGGAAACATAGAAAAGAATGGTGTTTATAGTTTTTGGTATATTTCTAAAACAAGTGAAAGAGAAAGAAAACTTAAAGCTACTAACTACTAATGACTCCACCTACACGCTAACCTCTTAGTGATAGTTACCTCATATGTATCATTGGCCATCACTAGTCCTTGGTTCATGAGCAATTCAAGGAACGACCCATATGTAACTCGTCACAACCCAACTCAACAAAATAAGTTCAAGCTACACTTAAATCATCAAAACCCAATAAGAGCAAGCATGAAATAAAGTAATGTTAGCTTGTTAGAGAGTTAGAAAGTTAGAGTGTTAGATCCATCATCATGAGCCATTAATGGCTCTTGCAAGAGCAAGGCCAAATCGAGGCTATTAGATTCATGTAGATTATCAAATAAGAAGTTAGACTAGTTAGTGGTTAGTAGTTAGTTGCCATGAGAGAAAAGTTAGCTACACATGTAAAAGGAGTTAGAGAGAAGAAAACATAGAGAGGTAAAGAGAGCACCTTTTATAGATTATCACCTTCTATTACAAGCACTCTTGCATTCCAAGCATGTACCACTCTCTCTCCCTATTACAAGATCTACAAAATAGAAAATACAAGGGAGGAAGAAGAACTAACATAAACTAAATTATTCTAAACTACAACATGGAGAAAACTACCCTAAACTCTGTATATCTTGCTGAAGGAGACCCAGGGGGTATTTATAGGCACTAGGAGAACAGGGGGCCAGGGGCAAACCCTGGCCCAAAACGCGGGCGCGGCCGCGCCCGTACGGCAGTGAACACGCGGCCTAGGCCGCGTTTTCGTGGACATACGGTGGTTGCGCGCGTGGCGCTTTGAGCCGTGCGCTGTCCCGTTGTCCGCTGTCAGATTCTCGTCCCAGTTTCTAGAAATTGGCCCCTGATTTTGATAAAAGCCCTCCAAAGTCAATGGATAATCATGTAGGCTTTTAATCACCAATTAAATGGTGATTTAGGGTCTTCTTCTTCATTGCACACCGTAGACCTAGAATCAAGTAAGCAAAGCTTTATTAGCAGAATTTTATACCAAATAAATATGTGAATGTGATAAAAATTATACAAAATTAGAGACTAATCAGTGATCAAAAAATAATACATATTACAAACAATTTGAACTATTTTTGCGATATAGAAGTTAAAACATAAACCGAAAGCCGTATTTTTCAAAAACTAAACTTTGAAATGAAAAACCAATTTTTAAACTTGTCCAAATACAAAATTAAGATATTTAAATACTATTAAAGCATAGTGTGTATGGATAGAATTCAATACACAAAGAAGATAAAATATACTTTTTTTTTGACAATAAGCTCAAAATAAGTTTTGATAAATACAAAACTTGAAACCATAAACTAGAAACATCAACATAAGTTTTTCTAAATATTTGAAACATCAATGTATATGGATAGAATCTAATATACATGTAAACTATGTAAACTTGTTTTGATGAACTCTATACATGAAACATAAAGATGTATTTTAAAATCCAAAAACCAAACTATATTTTCCAAAAACATGATCATGAAAGATATGAAATATTTTGTATATGTGTGTATGAGCTTGAGCAATCCATAACTAATATATCTTTTATATTTTATCTAAAACAAAAATCTTAACCTTACAAACATAGGACTCAAATCTTGAAAATTTTCTCTTGAAAATCTTCTTCTGCATCTTGACTTAATCTAAACTGATCCATGAACTAGACTCCTCTTTGAGTACATGATGCGATCTTAAAGCATGAGCTCTTGAATCAATACGTGCTAGCTTCAAAACTTGACTTCAAATCTTTTGTTGAAGCTGAACACTGAAGTCTTGATCAAATATCTGAAACTTAATGAATACAAGATCATTAGTACTATATGTTGGCCCAAAAGCCCATCAATTTAGTTTTGATGATGATTAACTCATGTAGTTATAGTACTAATGATCCTATATTTATATAGTTTCATATATTTGTTCAAGATCTTAGTTAGTGTTTAGTTTCAATAAAAGATTTGAAGTCAAGTTTTGAAGATAGGACGTGTTGATTCAAAAGCACACGCATCAAGATCGCATCAAATACTCAAGAGGAGTTTAACTCATTGAATCAAGGTTTAGACTAAGTCAAGAAGAAAAAGAAGATTTTTAAGACTTGAGTCTAGTTGTAAGTGTTTTGATTTTTAATTTTAGATAAATGTGAAGGATAGATTAGTTGTGGATTGCTCAAGCTCATACACACACACACATAAAATTTAGATAGTGTTTTCATAAGAATAGTTTTGATTTTAGAAAACACCGTTTTGATTTTGAGCTTCAAAGTATGCATCTTATATTTCATGAATAGATTTCATCAAAATGAGTTTATATGATTTATATTGTTTTCGATTTCATCTATACACATTGCTGGTTCAAATACACATTGCTAGTTCAAATATTTAGAAAAACTTATTTGATATTTCTATATCATGTGTTTAGTTTTATTTAAGTCAAAACTTATTTTAGAGCTTAAATATAAAAAATATAGATATTTCATCTTATATGTATTTTAGGTCATATTCTTACACACCAAGCTTCAAAAGTCTTTTAAATATTCTGTTTTTGTATTTAAATAAGTTTTGAGAAAAATCTGTTTTTCATTTCAAAGTTGATTTTGAAAAATATTGTTTTTTGTTTAAAGCTTTAATTTCTTTGTCACAAAAATAGTTCAAAAAGTTTGTAATATATGTTGAATTTTAGTCACGCATATTTGTTCTTCAAATATTTATATGAAATTATTTATGTGGATTTTATATGATTTTATAGGATTTTATAGGATATTAAAAGACCAAGTTTTAATCCCTAAAACCCAGACCTGGGCTTCTGGCGGTCGACCGACCGGTCGACCGATCAGAAGTCGGTCGACCGAGTAGTCAACTAATGTGCACAGAAATGTGCACATAGCCTGGCTTGAGGGCCGGTCGACCGATCCAGAGAGTTTATCATCTGGATTTGGCCCCGGTCGGCTGAGTGGTCCACTGGTCAGAGAGCAGTGCTCTTTGGTTCTTTCCTCGATCGACCGACAGGTCAAGACCTAGGTGTGATCGATCGAGCGGTTGACCGGTAACCCCATTTCTAATGCCTCTATAAAAGGAACTTTTGGCCAGATTTTTGGGTAAGATTTTTAGGCTGTTTTCTAGAGCTCTTCTCTAGAGTTTTTAAGCAAGTTTTAGATCTTCATTTCTATATCCAAAAGAGAGTTTTCATGAGTTAATCTCTTGTGATTCCAAAGTGTTTTCTTGAGATTTCTATCTCCAAATCTATTCAAGTTTGTCTCACATAAGCTTGAGCTTTTCATTGCCATATCTATCTTATAGGAGCTTTATTAGTGAGAGTTGATTTTGTGATTAAGAGAAGTGATCACAAGTGTTCCACCCCCTTGTATTGGAGAGTGTTGTAGAGGTGCGGCCTCAGTGAACTTGTGAGTTCGTATTGTGTTGTTCGTATGAGAACAAGTGAGGGTTATGAGTCTAAGAGTTCTTGAGGGATCTAATTATAGGTGTTGCGGCGCTAAGTGATCTTGCGGGATCGATTCTAGTGGAAATTCTTCAAAGTGTTGAAGGCGGGGATATAGAGCAAGTGTGCTTGAACCTTGAAACAAATATTCTGTGTTTGCGATTGCTCATCTCTCACTCTCTCACTTGTCTTTATATATTTCATGTGCTTATTGTTTATATCTTTTATTTGCTTGATATTCCTTGTGCTTAATTGATATATGCTTGGGATTGTTTGCTCATACTTGTATTCAACCAAGAGAGCCATCGTGGCACCTCAACTCTTAATCTAGAGGAATCTTTAGGAGATAGTCTAGAGCCCTTCACTAGGAAATCAGCTACACTCTTGTGTTATACATTGTGTGTAGTATAATAGTTTTTAATTCCATATTAGTTTTGCACTAGATTAGTAAGTACACCTATTTACCCCCTCTAGGTGACCTACAAGAGGTATCAGAGCATGGTGTTCTTGATTTGGGCCTAACAACCTTGAGTAAAAGATCCTGTTTTAGCTATTCACAATATTTGTTTATACACACATATGGATTTCATGACACCTCCCATGTTTGGTATTCTTAACTTCCCAATTTAGAAAGTTAAGATGTCCATGTACCTATAAGCCCTAAGGATTCATGTTTATTTTGTCACCATTAAAGATTCATATTTTATAAATGGTAAAAACCTTGAGGCTAATGCAAAAGCCATCCATGTATTAAAGAGTACCCTAAATGATGAATATTTATTTAGGGTTGCTACCTTTGATTCGGCTTTTATAGTATGGAACACCCTTATCTCTCTTGGTGAACAAAAACAATACTATATGGGAGTGAATTAGATGATAGAAGTGATGCTTCCAACATGTACTACATGGTCCAAAGTGTTGGCCCAAGGGCCATTAGCCATAGTTTTGATGATAACAAAACATATGTAGTTATGTATTTAACAATCTTGTTTAATAATATTTCAGGTTAACTCTTTGTTGCATTTTGGCTCCATCACAAGACTCACATGTTTGGAAGCCAAGAAGATGTAGATCCTAAAGCCTAAGCATATAGAAGAGCTCAAGGATCAAGTATACAAGAGAAGACTATATCAAGATTTGTATTTTTGCTTTTTGCATTTTAGATAGAATTTATAGTGATTTGTTAAAACCAAGATGATATAGGTTAATAGCTTTTGGGTTTGACACACAAACACTTCTTTTATATTTCTAAAAGTTTTTTTAAAGAGTTCAAGACTATTCTCTTTGTCATTTTCATAATCGAGTTTTGGAAAGAAAAAAAACAAGTTTCAAAAAAATAGAGTTTTCGATTTAGAAAAGAGTTTTTACAAAATATAGTTCTAACTTTGTTTTGTGTTGATCCATGATAACATACTAATTCTATCAAGTCCCTAGAACTCTATTTTGTGTTTAAAGATCAAAAGTTATTTTGTCAGAAAAACATTGGTTTCAAGAAGATTTCAAAATCAAGCCTTTTGCCCTAAGTCGATCGACCGACCAGTCGACCGTAGGCAAAGCAGATTTGCCCTGTCGGTCGACCGAGTGGTCAACCGACATGCACCAAAGTGGAGTACAGATCAGGATTATTCAGGTCTTCTTTGGCCACTCCTTTTATGGGTATAGGAAGCCCCCCTTTAGAGTAGAGAAAGTTTTCACATAGTGTTCCCTTTTCCAAAGCCCTCCCAGTTAAGTAGTCACGCATACGATAGGAACTTCCAATTCTCTGGCAAGTTTTAAATCTCCCTGTAGGCATGGTCATATCTCATCGAATCATTCTTTTTTGCCACATCGCGCAGGAAGGGAATCGAAAACTTAAGTCAACGATCGGCTCCTGGAAGAAGCTCTGACTTCTTTGCGTAAAGAACCTAACCGAATGCTTCCATCTAAAGTTGTGCACTTTGGTCGACAGAGCGGCTGACCGACTGCAAGAGTTTTTCTCTCGGTTGAGTTGGGTTCGATCGACCGCTCTGGTGGACCAACAGAGAATTTTACTCTCTGGTTGGGAACAACGATCGACCGACCAGCCGACCGTTAACCCCAACTGTTGAAAATCAAACCCCGACAGAAGAATTTTCTTCTGAATTTTTTCCAACGGCTATATTCTGTTTTGTCTTTTTTCGGGTCTTTTCCCGATGACTCTTTTGGGTTCTCTACTCATGTTTTCATCCCCTATAAATAGTGAAACTATAGAAAAACCTTCTAAGAATATTTCTAAAGTTTAGATCAAGTTTTTACAAGTTTACATCATCAAGATTTAGCCTTTTCTTAAAAGATTTCCTTGCGAGCCAAAATTTCATATTCTTGATTTTTAGTTTGAGCATTCCCTCTACATCTTTACAAGCTATTTTCACTATACAATCACAAAGAGTTTCACCTTCTCATCTTGGCTATAGGATTGTGCTTGTGAGCTATTTGTGATCAAGTAAAGATCATTGATTTTCTTCTATTGTTAAGTTGTAGATACTGCAACCTCAAGTGAGCTAGTGAGATCCGCAGTAATGTTGTGGTATTGCAAGAGTAAACTTGTGAGTCCATCGAGTAATAGTGAGAACTTGTAACGGTTGACGATCTAGTGAGATCAGTTATAATGAAAATCCTTCATAGTATTGAAGTGGGGACGTAGAGCAGTGGCTCGAACCTCGAAATATATGATCGTGTTTGCGATTGCTCTCTCTCTCTCTCTCTCAACGCTACTCTCTCTTTACTTACTGGTGCATTTATATTATTTACTTATTTGCAAGTATTCTTTGTGTTGTGATTGATATTTGCTATGTTGCTAGCAAGTAAATTTTAATTCTACATTATTTGCCATTTAGTATAGCTATCACCTATTCACCTCCCCTCTTGGTGATTTAAGCAAGAGAATGACCCTCTTGAGATAAATTCTGAATCCGAGTTAGAAAAGATATTGACATGTCTTATGATGAGCTTGCATCTTTTTGTCAAAGACTTCTTCAAAAATATGATTTATTAAAAATTGAAAATGATTAGTTAAAGAAGGAAACACTTCTTTATTAAAAGAAATAATTTTTTTAAAATAAATTTGAATATATTTTAAAAGAAAATGAATCTTTCAAAGAGAAAGTTATTTTGATTGGAAAAGAAATGAAAATTATTTTAAATGAAAATAACTCTTCAAAAAAGAAAATTGTTATAAAAGAAAAGAAAAAATTCCTAAAAGGAATAATAATGTTGATTCTCATTCTTGCCATGTCTCTCATACTAATAATGTTGTATCCTTTTTTGATAAAAATGAGATTCATGTTTTGAAAAAGAGAATTGATTGTTTGAGCTCAAATTTGAGCAATTGTGCATTTAATTATAATAGGCTGGAATCTATGTTTGGTAAGAAACAAGTTTCACATATTCATGCACATATCCCATGAAATACATATGCACACCATGCTCACACTCACACCACTCATATGCATGCTAGAGTGTACAAATGTACACATTGCGACCACAAAAGTTATCTTGCAAAATTTTGTTTTGATAAGATAAATTCTTTAAAATTTACAAATAATAATGTTTGGGTTCTAATTGTTTCTAACCCCTGTGGACCCAAAAGAAATGGGTACCAAAATTTTCACCTCTTGTATTTGATGTAGGTGTGGACTCTCATAAAACGTGAGAGGGTTGGTATCTTAGTGGTGGATGCACTTGGAGGTTGATAGACATACCAAATTGATGCATTACTATCAAGAAAGTTTGGTGGGATGATCACCATATTTTGGAGACCTAGAGATTGGTTCATATGGTTTGGTAACTATCTCTAACTCTTATTTTTGTTTACATTTTTTTTATCATTGATTGTTGGCATGTTTTAATTTTAATGCTCATTATGTTAAATGTAATGTTATTGACATGTGATATACATAGATAGTCTTTTAGATACACCCATCATATGAATTTATACTTTGTGTTCTCACCATTATTTAACTACTATGTATATACTAAATCTAAAACACGTGCATTTAGCCTAATGATCATGTCTGTTTTATGCTTTATGTGGTAATTACTTGTTTAGATGTAGTTTTCGTTAAATCTTGTGTCTATACTAGTACAAGTAATGAGCTACACTTGATTATTATGTGTTTGTTCTTCATTACTCATTTGTATTCATTACTTATATTGTATAGCCTAGTTTTGATGGTTTTTATATTTTTACTTATTTTTCCTATAAGTACATGTTTAGCTTCATGTATATGTTATTTTTGTCTAAAACTAATAAATTTACATGTATATCCTTGAGTCACGTGCCTTCATGCAAAATCTATTGTGAACTCATTTATGCTTGGGATATGTATGTATACTCTTAGTTTTGACAAAATATACATATACCTTGAAGATTGTTTTTAAATTTTTTAATGATTTTCATATTTTTGATAAAAGAATTTCATATTTGTTTTGAGCTTTATTTGATTTATTTCATAAATTTGTTGTTCACATGATTCTTGCACATTCACTTTAGTGTTTACTTATGACTTTGTTTTCATGAATATAATTTTAAGCCTTGTAGATTTTGAGTGACAATTCTTGTGTAATATACATGTTTCATGAGATATATATGTTTGATTTTATATTTTGAAAGATGTTTAACTAGTTTTTTTAAATCACTTTAAACTAGTTATCTATTCTTCGCTTGGTAGCATTTTCAATCCAAAATCAATTTCAAAATCTTATTTTTGAAAACTCCTACCCTTGAAGGGCCGTTGGATGGGTGACCATATCATGTATACCCTTAAATGAATATCATTCAAACATGTGGATGATAGGGTGGTAGCTATGAGATATACATAATTTTAATGAAAATTCATTTTTGTATACTCATATTTATTTTCTTATATATGTATGCTTCAAATTTTAAGTGATATTTTCATACATACATATATATGATTTGTTATGCTAAGATTAAAAATGATGAACTCTTTATGGCAGAAATTATTTCATGATAAGCTTGATTTAGTTCTTAATGTCAATTGTTTTTCAATTGGAATCATATACAAGCTCATACACTATTTCCAAAAAAAAAAAGAGAGAACTTCTTAAAAAACATAAAATGATTTCACAATATTTATGTTTACCTACAAGTGGTATTCATGTTAATACACCTATAAATAATGTTTATGTTTACCTACAAGTGGTAACATTTGCTTTGCCACCTACTAGTGGTATATCAAAATTTGTTTTGCTGAAAAATCTATTTTAAAAAGGTTTTCAAAATTTATTTAAATGTATTGTTTATATGCAAGGGGAGCTTAACATCTCCTCTATATATAAATTCATGTTGAGTGCATCTCACATTGAGTAGCTTGACCACTCTTCTTTATGTGGTACACGTGTGTATGGGGAGTTTAATATCTCCGTCTATACATTATCTATTATGCTTTATATGGGTTAGGGTCTAACAATCCCTTCTCCATGTAATGCACGTATGCAGGGGGAGCTAACTTAACGTCTTTCCTCTTCATAAATGTATTTCGCATATACATCTTTCTTGTTTATTTGTTTTCACCCTTTTTTTGATGAGTTGACAAAAAGGGGGAGAAAAATTTAGAGAGTTTATATATGCATGCTTAATATGTATTATTTATGCATATATGTTTGTGTTTTGTTTACGCACTTTATTGAATATCTTTATGTTTATTTGCTACGCATGAGTTAAGGGGGAGCTTCTATGAAGCTTATCTTTAATCCATGCATATATAACTCCATAAGTTTTGTCATCATCAAAAAGGAGGAGATTGTTGGCCCAAAAGCCCATCACTCTAGTTTTGATGATGATTAACTCATGTAGTTATAATTTTAATGATCTTGTATTTATATAGTGTAACGCCCCGGTCCGGAGGGTACGGGGACGTCACTGCGACGTACATACGCAGGTCAGAAGTACCCTCACGTATATACGCTAAGCATCAGTACAAGCAAGAATCAGAGTACGACAAACGTAGCGTCCATTCATATGCCAACATAAGAAGTACAAAGTACAAGGTTATCACAGGATGTGACATACTATTACATATCACATGCATCATATATCACAGCCAAACACAAAAGTACGATTTACAATATGATTACAAGATGCTCACGAGCTGAAGGAAGGTCCCGCGAGCTAACAAGGAAAGTCTGAAACAACAGCAACCGAGACTAAACAGCCTGCTCAGTAAGGAAAGCTTGATCTTCCACCGAAGGCTCCACTTCAATCCAAGGACCGGAACCTGAACATGCAAATTCAAGGGAGTCAGGACCTCCCAAACAAGTTATCAGGTTACAGCCGAGTGGCATAAGAAATAAGAGTATGAGAGTTGGTACATCATCATGAGTAAACAGCCAGCAAGTAAAAGAAGCACAAAATATTATAAACGAAAGGCATTGTATAAGCTCAAGTTACGACCTCATGAGACTAGTACTTCGAGGGAATAATCCAAACAAGGAAACCCTCATCTATATACCTTTATCTCATGTCACCGTAATCTAAGCACATACAACACCCAATTAACGTCTTTTATTATTATTATTATTATTATTACTCGTCTTACCCTGATATCTAGCTATGTGAACTAGCGTCCCAGCACACATAGATCCATATCCAAGTAAGGCAAGATTGTTATTGGAAACTAGCGGGGGTATCAACGAACTATGTTTACAGTGGGTCCCGTGCATACCCGGGACCACGGCCCAGGATGTTCCGTTGCTTGGTGACGGAACCTACCGCAAGGCGATTCAGGAGGGTCTTATGTATGCCCTTATCATGATGGTACCAGGAAGGAGGGAGCCAGCACTCCCCTCGGTCGCCTGGAGGCCCACAGGTCAGACCGGAAGTTTTAGTTGCACAACATGCCTAATACCACTGTAAACATGAACACATATTGATAGCCGCAAGTTTCCCCCGACCCAATGTAAGTTGTCCATTTTATGTTTTATTAGATAATTATCAGATTTTGGGAATGAGCAGGAACATGACAGGAATACAGGTATATCAGGAGTACTGGTTCGTACTATCATGTATATCAAATTGGAAAATCATGAAGTCCGGTTATCATTCCGTTATAGTGATAATCATAGAAGTCAGGTGTATCATGCTTGGTGTTACTAGATAGCATGATAAGAGGTGATATTTGTCAAGTAACAAGTCTTGTAATTAGCAATATACAATACATGACCCAAAGATAATGTTCATAATCAAGGAAGTGATTAACCATAACAAATAGTCAAGATTAGTCGACTCGGGAGAGATAGTAGTCGACTTATGAAGGAATTAGTCGACTATTGAGAAAGGCCAAGTCGACTGATAGGGTAGCGTTTTCAAAGAGTCGCGTCTTCAGGAGAAAAGTTAGTCGACTGGATGAAGGGGTTAGTCGACTAATAGGCTGCGTTTCACAAGACCGCGTCTTGTCACAAGTCCGCGTCTCACAAGTCCGCGTCTTGTCACAAGCCCGCGTCTCACAAGTCCGCGTCTTACAAGTCCGCGTCTCACAAGTCCGCGTCTTCAGGAGAGAGTTAGTCGACTAGGAAATGGGGTTAGTCGACTAATGAAGCTGCGTTTTCAGGAAGAAAGTTAGTCGACTAGGAAATGGGATTAGTCGACTAATGAGTTGCGTTCCAAAAGGGGCTAGTCGACTTATGAATTGGTCAAGTCGACTAATAGGCTGCGTTTCCAGAAATGAAGCTGCGTTTGCAAGGAAGTTAGTCGACTAATAAGTTGGTCAAGTCGACTAATAGGGTGCAGAACAGGGAGCAGATCCTGATGTTTGAGGGCTGTGTTGTGTTGATAAAATTGCAAGTTATAGAAATAATGTCCAAGTCTTGGCGAGTAGAATTACTCGCCTAAAATGCGTCCAATGTCCTGCAAGAGTGCCAAGTGAGGAAGATGAATCCTTTGCCAAGTTAATCACCAAAACGATCACCGGAATAATCGCGAACGATTACCGGGAAATCTACGGTGATGAAGCTCGGTCCCAAACCAAAAGGAGGGCACCGGCTAGGAGTCCTGTCAACGGAGAAGAACACGGCCCCAATCCGAAGGAGTGGCCGGTCTCCACAAGAGAAGGCAAAAGGTTGAAGGTGCAAGTCTAGTTCAACTTGATAAAACGAGATCTCGCCAATGGTGTTGCGGGGAATGAAGCTATAGTCCGTTAGAAAGAGGTTGACGAGGAGGTGAAGGTGGTATGCTTGGTGGAGGCTACGGTGGTGCAAGTGGTGGTGGAGATGGTGGTGAAGCTTTATGGAGAAAAATGGGTTCTTGGATGTTTCTTGGTGAAAGAGGTTGAAGAAGATGGTGTTTGTTGGTGAAAATGGAGGAGGAGATGGAGGAGAATGAAGTGGAGGAGTTGATGGAAGCAGTTGGTGGTGGAAGTGGTGAAAAATGGAGGGAGGAGGCCGGCCAAGGGCAGCTTTGCTGCCGTTTGTGCTGCTGTTGATGTTCACAGGAAGTGGAAAAGGAAGAAGAAGTGAAAAAGTGAAGAGAGAGAAGGAGTGGGGGAGTTATATATATAAAAGGGGAAAATAATATAATAATAAGCCATCATCACTTTCCCTCCAAAGAGTGCTGCGTTTGCAAAGTCCCAAGGCTGCGTTTAGGCAAATAAAGAGCCAACGCGGGAACTCAAGGCTGCGTCCAGAAGAAAACGCAAAGAGGCTGCATTTCGGAGAAAAGGACAAAGGCATGGGTGATTGGACTTGAGTTGAATTGGCCCATAAGCATTAAATGCAGCAAGGGAAGGGTCTCCGCATTAATTGCTGAGTCCAGTTGGTGTACTCTCGCGTTTGAGGAAGGAGAGAGAAAATGGGAAAAAGAGAAAAGTGGAATACTTGGATAAATTCTCGGTATCTGGGAAAATACCGAAAACTCCAGAAATGACCAAAAATTGAAGTGTCACGGAAAGCTTTCCAAAAATTCACAAAAATAATAAATATTACATAAAGATTTTTGGTGAAATTGGTTTTCAGAAATTCAACTCCATTTTTAAAATAAAATTCCTGGAATCAACCAGTGATACTGGCCGACACTGGTTTTGAAGATTTACAATTTAATTTCGAAAAATTCCAGAAAATCATGATAAATCTAGAATATTAAAAAATAATATTTGGAACTAAAATCAGTCAAATCTGAATACCAAACAGATCAAATCATGCAGTACTGCTATATGAGTAAGTATTTAAATAGCAGAAAATAAAAAAATAAAATAGAATAATAATAAAATGCACCAAAATCAGGATACGTAACTGTGCACGTATACCGAGGATGGGGTGTTACAATCTATCCACCTTACAAAAAATTTCGTCCTCGAAATTTCAGGAAGGGGAAGATGACGGTAGAGAAGAATAGGAAGAAAGGATTTTACCAACTAAGTTGTAAATAGTTGAGGGTAACGCTCACGAATAACGTCCTCCCGTTCCCATGTGGCTTCTCCTGTACATGCCTATTCCAAGAAACCAATACTAATGGTATTGCCTTATTCTTCAATGTTTTGATACTTTTGTCCAGGATGGCCATCGGTTGCTCTTTGTAAGACAGATCTGACTGTAGTTCCAGTTCGGAGTGATCTAGAATGTGACTCTCATCCTTGACATACCTCCTCAACTGTGATACATGGAATACATTGTGTATTCCTTCTAAAGATGGTGGTAATGCCAATGGTAAGCCACATCTCCCACACGATCCAAAATTTCGAATGGGCCGATGTATCTTGGACTGAGTTTCCCACGTGTACCGAACCGGATTACCCCTTTGGTGGGTGATATCTTCAAAACACACATGATCACCTGTTTTAAATTCCAAGGGTCTTCTATTAGTGTCTGCCCAACTCTTTTGTCGGCTCTGTGCTGCCTGAAGATGATCTCTGATAATTCGGACTTTATCTGTTGTCTGAACTAGAATGTCTGGTCCCATAAGTCTTCTTTCGCTGACTTCGTCCCAACATATCGGTGACCTGCATTTCCTGCCATACAATGCCTCATATGGTGCCATCTTGATACTAGCCTGATAGCTGTTATTATAAGAGAATTCCACCAAATGAAGATAGTCCTCCCATGACCCTCTAAATTCTATCATGCAGGCTCGTAACATGTCTTCAAGGATTTGGATAGTTCGTTCAGATTGTCCATCTGTCTGGGGATGATATGCGGTACTGAATTTCAGACGAGTTCCCAAATTTTCTTGGAGACTTTCCCAGAAATGTGATCGGAATCTCGTGTCTCTATCTGACACGATGCTAACTGGAACTCCATGTAGACGAACAATTTCTTTCATATATTTTTCTGCAAGAACTTCTGTTGACTGACCTACTCTGAAAGGTAGGAAGTGAGCTGCTTTTGTGAGGCGGTCAATAATTACCCATACTGCATTATTACCCATAGGACTGCGAGGTAGTGCTGTGACAAAATCCATGGTGATATGTTCCCACTTCCACTCGGGTATTGGCAAGGGCTGAAGAAGTCCAGCTGTTCTCTGGTGTTCTATCTTTACCTGCTGGCAAACTAAGCACTTGGCCACATGCTGGGCTATCTCCCTTTTCATGGCATTCCACCAGAACTTCTGTTTCAAGTCTTGATACATTTTATTTCCTCCCGGGTGTATGGAATAGGCCGAACTATGTGCCTCTGCCAAAATTTTCTGTCGGACTTCTCCTTGGGGGACACAAATTCTGTTACCAAAATATAGTGCATTATCTGAATGAATTCGGATATCCGTTCTCAATCCAGCCTCTATTTGAGCTCTGAATTTCTGTAATCTGGGGTCTTCTTTTTGAGCTTCTTTAATCTCATCCATCAGGGTTGACTGGATCTGAAAGATCATCAACCGTCCCGTCTTATCAATTCCTTGTACTATCATTATGTCCAGTTTTATGATGTCCTGAATCAACTCCTTCTGTTGCGTAAGATGTACTAGCATTTTATTCTCTGGCTTCCTGCTTAATGCATCTGGTACTGTATTGACTCTGCCTGGATGATACTGTAAATCTATATCATAATCTGCCATTAATTCAAGCCACCGTCTCTGTCTCATGTTTAATTCTTTCTGCGTGAAATATACTTTAGACTTTTGTGATCAGTATAGATTAGCACCTTGTCTCCCAGAAGATAATGTCTCCAGATCTTCAATGCGAATATTACAGCTGCCAGCTCTAAGTCATGAGTTGGGTAATTTCTCTCATGTGGTTTCAGTTGCCTGGATGCATACGCTATGACATGACCATGCTGCATTAATACACATCCTAGGCCTTTTCCGGATGCATCACTATATATAACCATCCCTCCTGTTCCCGAGGGAGTCTTCAAGATTGGAGCTGAAATTAGTCTTTCCTTCAATTGTTCAAATGCTGCGGTACATTCCTTCGTCCATATATATTTTTCTCCTTTCCGGGTGAGCTTCGTTAACGGGGCTGCAATCTTAGAAAAATCCTGGACAAAGCGCCTGTAATATCCGGCCAATCCAATAAAACTCTTAATTTCTGTTACTGTCCTTGGAATTGGCCGGTCCTTTACTGCCTGAATTTTACTAGGGTCTACTGAAATTCCTTCTTCTGAAATTATGTGTCCAAGGAAGGCCACACTATTTAACCAGAAATCACATTTGCTTTGCTTAGCATGAAGTTGTTCCTGTTGGAGAGTCTGTAACACTATTCTCAAGTGGTCTGCATGCTCTCTGTCGTTCTTCGAATAGATCAAGATGTCATCTATAAAAACAACCACAAACTGATCCAAATATGATGAGAACACTCTGTTCATCAAATCCATGAAAACTGCAGGGGCATTGGTGACTCCGAAGGGCATAACTAGAAACTCATAATGGCCATAACGAGTTCTGAACGCTGTCTTTGGAACGTCTTCTTTCTTTACCTTTAGCTGATGATAACCTGATTGTAAATCCAACTTAGAAAATACTCGAGCTCCATGAAGCTGATCAAACAGATCATCAATTCTTGGTAAGGGGTACTTATTTTTGATGGTAACTTTGTTCAATTCTCTATAGTCTATACATAACCGTTTACCACCGTCCTTTTTGTTTGCCAAGAGCACTGGAGCTCCCCATGGTGAAGCACTTGGTCTAATCAATCCCTTGTCAGAATATTCTTGTAGCTGCTTCTTTAGAATTTCTAACTCAGTGGGTGCCATTCTGTATGGGGCTTTGGATATTGGAACTGTACCTGGAAGGGTATCAATAGAGAACTCAATTACCCTATCGGGTGGAAGCCCTGAGATCTCCTTAAATACTTCTGGAAACTCATTCCAAACTGGTACTCTCTTCTTCTGGATCTCACCAGCAGTCATCTGTGCTTTTTCCTTGACAGGTTTGTGTTCTCCTTCAAATTGGAACTCTGGCTGAAGCGGCATCTTGAAAATGACTTTCTTGTTTCGACAATCAATGACTGCATGGTATTTACTGAGCCAAGTCATGCCT
Organism: Agave tequilana; assembly: GCA_038442645.1. Lineage (NCBI taxonomy): Eukaryota > Viridiplantae > Streptophyta > Magnoliopsida > Asparagales > Asparagaceae > Agave > Agave tequilana. The sequence continues at coordinate 208,468 of JAVJIF010004744.1, forward strand.
AAGATTACGTCGTACCCTTTAGTATCTAGTACGAGCATATCTGCTGTTAATGTTCTGCCACACAGTTCCACCGGACAGTCTACACAAACTCTATTAGAGAGGACTACTCCGTTACCGGTACTAATCTCCCACTGGTGGTCTAAATATTCAACAGGTATAGAGTTCAAAGCAATGAAACTATCTGATATGTAACAATGAGAAGCGCCAGAATCAAAGAGGGCTAAGACAGGTTTAGAGTGCACCATAATCTTACCTGTTACCACTTCTCCAGAAGTTTCGGCCTCTTCCGCTGTCAAGTTGAAAGCTTGCCCCTTTCCGCGGCCTGCTGCAGTTCTAACTCCCCTCTGAACTGGGTGGATAACTTGTTGTGGGGGAGGGGGAAGAGCCCTCCTAATCATTGGTCCTTGGTTCCTCTGTCCATCTGGCCCTGGAAGTGCTGGTAATGCTGGGTTGACCATTCCCATTCTTTTGTGGGGGCAGACTTCTATTGAATGATCACGGGAACCACATACCAGGCATAACCCATTTGCCCTACGGCAATTTTGTTGAGAATGACCTGGTTTCTGGCAATAGTTACAAAAAGAAAATGATTGGGTTGTCTGGAAGGGGGCTCGTCGAAATGGTCGTCTCCTGGTTGGGATCCTTGCTGCTCTGAATGGACCTCCTCTCCCTGTTTGTGGAAATGGCCTCTTCATGGTCTGATTCCTTATCATGTTAGATTTTCCTTTCTCCAGTCCTCGCTCCACCTCCCGAGCTATAGTGAGGACTTGGGAATATGTTTTCAGTTGCTGGGGCATTAAGAGGATCTGAATGTCCATTTGCAAACCCTGTTGGAACCTACTCGCCCGCTTTTCTTCATCAGCCACCATATATGGAGCGAAGCGGCTCAGCCTCAAGAATTCAGCGGCATACTCATCCACAGACCGGTTCCATTGCTGAAGTCGGATAAACTGTTCTTCCATTTCTTTCTGAGCGGTGGCAGGGAAAAATCTACTATAGAAGCTTGAGAAAACTGGTCCCAAGTGACAGGTTTCTCTAGTCTTGCTTCTTCAGCTAGCCACCAGGTCCTGGCTACATCCTTTAGTTGAATCTTGGCGACCTCCACTTGATTTCTTTTGGGACCCGGGCTGCGTTCAACAGATCTGTGGTGTCAATCAGCCATTGCTCAGCATCTAGTGGTTTCTCTCCTCCCGTGAATATCGCCGTTGCAACCGCCTAAAGTCTGATACGTTCCCTGGCCTTTGTTCCTTAGGAGTTGCTAACTCTTGCCGAAGGAGTTCCGTCTGCTGTTGCTGATTCTCCATCATAGTCTGGATAACCCTTAGAATCTCAACATTCTCTCCCGCGGGTCCATTTGATGCTTGCCCGGAGTTGTTACGACCCGTTCTTCTATCCATACTTATGTTGGTAAAAAGGGAGACTGGAAACTGGAAAGATGAAAGGATTTTAGGACACAAGGAAAGGAATCAAGAAGGACAAGATAACTTTGTACATTGTAGTTGGCAATGGCAAATTCCATTAATTTGCTGCTTGATTGTACTATAGGTGTGAGAGCCTAGGCTCTGATACCAACCTGTAACGCCCCGGTCCGGAGGGTACGGGGACGTCACTGCGACGTACATACGCAGGTCAGAAGTACCCTCACGTATATACGCTAAGCATCAGTACAAGCAAGAATCAGAGTACGACAAACGTAGCGTCCATTCATATGCCAACATAAGAAGTACAAAGTACAAGGTTATCACAGGATGTGACATACTATTACATATCACATGCATCATATATCACAGCCAAACACAAAAGTACGATTTACAATATGATTACAAGATGCTCACGAGCTGAAGGAAGGTCCCGCGAGCTAACAAGGAAAGTCTGAAACAACAGCAACCGAGACTAAACAGCCTGCTCAGTAAGGAAAGCTTGATCTTCCACCGAAGGCTCCACTTCAATCCAAGGACCGGAACCTGAACATGCAAATTCAAGGGAGTCAGGACCTCCCAAACAAGTTATCAGGTTACAGCCGAGTGGCATAAGAAATAAGAGTATGAGAGTTGGTACATCATCATGAGTAAACAGCCAGCAAGTAAAAGAAGCACAAAATATTATAAACGAAAGGCATTGTATAAGCTCAAGTTACGACCTCATGAGACTAGTACTTCGAGGGAATAATCCAAACAAGGAAACCCTCATCTATATACCTTTATCTCATGTCACCGTAATCTAAGCGCATACAACACCCACAATTAACGTCTTTTATTATTATTATTATTATTATTACTCGTCTTACCCTGATATCTAGCTATGTGAACTAGCGTCCCAGCACACATAGATCCATATCCAAGTAAGGCAAGATTGTTATTGGAAACTAGCGGGGGTATCAACGAACTATGTTTACAGTGGGTCCCGTGCATACCCGGGACCACGGCCCAGGATGTTCCATTGCTTGGTGGCGGAACCTACCGCAAGGTGATTCAGGAGGGTCTTATGTATGCCCTTATCATGATGGTACCAGGAAGGAGGGAGCCAGCACTCCCCTCGGTCGCCTGGAGGCCCACAGGTCAGACCGGAAGTTTTAGTTGCACAACATACCTAATACCACTGTAAACATGAACACATATTGATAGCCGCAAGTTTCCCCCGACCCAATGTAAGTTGTCCATTTTATGTTTTATTAGATAATTATCAGATTTTGGGAATGAGCAGGAACATGACAGGAATACAGGTATATCAGGAGTACTGGTTCGTACTATCATGTATATCAAATTGGAAAATCATGAAGTCCGGTTATCATTCCCGTTATAGTGATAATCATAGAAGTCAGGTGTATCATGCTTGGTGTTACTAGATAGCATGATAAGAGGTGATATTTGTCAAGTAACAAGTCTTGTAATTAGCAATATACAATACATGACCCAAAGATAATGTTCATAATCAAGGAAGTGATTAACCATAACAAATAGTCAAGATTAGTCGACTAGGGAGAGATAGTAGTCGACTTATGAAGGAATTAGTCGACTATTGAGAAAGGCCAAGTCGACTGATAGGGTAGCGTTTTCAAAGAGTCGCGTCTTCAGGAGAAAAGTTAGTCGACTAATAGGCTGCGTTTCACAAGACCGCGTCTTGTCACAAGTCCGCGTCTCACAAGTCCGCGTCTTGTCACAAGCCCGCGTCTTACAAGTCCGCGTCTCACAAGTCCGCGTCTTCAGGAGAGAGTTAGTCAACTAGGAAATGGGGTTAGTCGACTAATGAAGCTGCGTTTTCAGGAAGAAAGTTAGTCGACTAGGAAATGGGATTAGTCGACTAATGAGTTGCGTTCCAAAAGGGGCTAGTCGACTTATGAATTGGTCAAGTCGACTAATAGGCTGCGTTTCCAGAAATGAAGCTGCGTTTGCAAGGAAGTTAGTCGACTAATAAGTTGGTCAAGTCGACTAATAGGGTGCAGAACAGGGAGCAGATCCTGATGTTTGAGGGCTGTGTTGTGTTGATAAAATTGCAAGTTATAGAAATAATGTCCAAGTCTTGGCGAGTAGAATTACTCGCCTAAAATGCGTCCAATGTCCTGCAAGAGTGCCAAGTGAGGAAGATGAATCCTTTGCCAAGTTAATCACCAAAACGATCACCGGAATAATCACGAACGATTACCGGAAAATCTACTGTGATGAAGCTCGGTCCCAAACCAAAAGGAGGGCACCGGCTAGGAGTCCTGTCAACGGAGAAGAACACGGCCCCAATCCGAAGGAGTGGCCGGTCTCCACAAGAGAAGGCAAAAGGTTGAAGGTGCAAGTCTAGTTCAACTTGATAAAACGAGATCTCGCCAATGGTGTTGCGGGGAATGAAGCTATAGTCCGTTAGAAAGAGGTTGACGAGGAGGTGAAGGTGGTATGCTTGGTGGAGGCTACGGTGGTGCAAGTGGTGGTGGAGATGGTGGTGAAGCTTTGTGGAGAAAAATGGGTTCTTGGATGTTTCTTGGTGAAAGAGGTTGAAGAAGATGGTGTTTGTTGGTGAAAATGGAGGAGGAGATGGAGGAGAATGAAGTGGAGGAGTTGGTGGAAGAAGTTGGTGGTGGAAGTGGTGAAAAATGGAGGGAGGAGGCCGGCCAAGGGCAGCTTTGCTGCCGTTTGTGCTGCTGTTGATGTTCACAGGAAGTGGAAGAGGAAGAAGAAGTGAAAAAGTGAAAAAGTGAAGAGAGAGAAGGAGTGGGGGAGTTATATATATAAAAGGGGAAAATAATATAATAATAAGCCATCATCACTTTCCCTCCAAAGAGTGCTGCGTTTGCAAAGTCCCAAGGCTGAGTTTAGGCAAATAAAGAGCCAAACGCGGGAACTCAAGGCTGCGTCCAGAAGAAAACGCAAAGAGGCTGCGTTTCAGAGAAAAGGACAAAGGCATGGGTGATTGGACTTGAGTTGAATTGGCCCATAAGCATTAAATGCAGCAAGGGAAGGGTCTCCGCATTAATTGCTGAGTCCAGTTGGTGTACTCTCGCATTTGAGGAAGGAGAGAGGAAATGGGAAAAAGAGAAAAGTGGAATACTTGGATAAATTCTCGGTATCTGGGAAAATACCGAAAACTCCAGAAATGACCAAAAATTGAAGTGTCACGGAAAGCTTTCCAAAAATTCACAAAAATAATAAATATTACATAAAGATTTTTGATGAAATTGGTTTTTAGAAATTCAACTCCATTTTTAAAATAAAATTCCTGGAATCAACCGGTGATACTGGCCGACACTGGTTTTGAAGATTTACAATTTAATTCCGAAAAATTTCAGAAAATCATGATAAATCTAGAATATTAAAAAATAATATTTGAAACTAAAATCAGTCAAATTTGAATACCAAACAGATCAAATCATGCAGTACTGCTATATGAGTAAGTATTTAAATAGCAGAAAATAAAATAAAATAAAATAGAATAATAATAAAATGCACCAAAAATCAGGATACGTAACTGTGCACGTATACCGAGGATGGGGTGTTACATATAGTTTCAGATATTTGATCAAGATCTTATTTGGTGTTTAGCTTCAATGAAAGATTCGAAGTCAAATTTTGAAGCTAGCACGTCTTGATTCAAGAGCTCGCGCATCAAGATCGCATCAAAAGGAGTCTAGCTCGTTGAATCAAGATTTGGACCAAGTCATGAAGAAGAAGCATATTTTCAAGACTTAAGTCAAGTTTTATATTAAGATTTTTATTTATAGACAAAATGTAAAAGATAGATTAGTTGTGATTGCTCAAGCTCATATACACACGCACAAAATTTATATAGTTTTTTCATAAGAATAGTTTTGATTTTAGAAAATACCGTTTTGATTTTGAGCTTCAAAGTATACATCTTATATTTCATGAATAGATTTTATCAAAATGAGTTTATATGGTTTATACGTGTTTTGAATTTCATCCATACACATTGTTAGTTCAAATATTTAGAAAAACTTATTTTATGTTTTTATATCATGTGTTTGAGTTTTGTTTAAATCAAAACTAATTTTAGAGCTTAAATGTCAAAAATATAGATATTTTCATCTTATATGTGTATTGGATCATATCTATACACACCAATCTTCAAAAGTGTTTAAAATATCTTGTTTTAGTATTTAAACAAGTTTTTGAAAAAAATTCATTTTTTATTTCAAAGTTGATTTTAAAAAAATACCATTTTTTTGTTTAAAGCTTTAATTTCTATGTCACAAAAATGGTTCAAAAAGTTTGTAATGTGTTGAATTTTAGTCACGCATATTTGTTCTTCAAATATTTATATGAATTTATTTTGTAGATTTTATGTTATTTTATGAGATTTTATAAGATATTAAAAGACCAAGTTTTAATCCCTAAACCCAGACTCGGGCTTCTGATGGTCGACCGAGCGATCGACCGGTGTGCACATAAACGTGCACATAGACTGGCTTGGGGGCAGGTCAACCGCTCGGTCAACCGGCCCAGAGAGTTTACTCTCTAGATCTGGCCCCGGTCGATCGGCTAGAGAGCGGTGCTCTCTGGTTCTTGCCTCGGTCAACCGACTAGTTGATCGTACACATATTTTGTATTTTTCATTACACTCCTACATTTATCGTGTAATAAATCTGCAAATTTTCTTATCTTAAATGTCTATTTTGCAGAAGATAATCATGAAGAGAAAGAGGATCAAACCAAAAAAAATACCAATTAAATACAAATTTAACTAGATCATTTGGTTAGCTGAGGATGATCCTAGATCTAGTTAGAACAATCAAGGATTGGGAAAATGCTGAGCTGAAGATCAGAGTAAATCAGAATGATAACACCAAATGAAAACCGATAAAATTCAAATTTCTATAAATCAATTTTGGTTAACTAAAGATCGACCGAGGATAACGTCAAATACAGAGTCTAAATTCAAAATCCAAAGGGATAAATGGATAGAGAGAAGGTCAACGGATGAGATGAAGCAATTTTGACTCAGATTCTGACTGGATATATTTTAGTATTTGAATCATAACTTTCACTATTGGAACTCAAATCTGATGGTTCAAGATGATCTAGAAAGATGACGTAAAGGGCTACAACTCTTAAGTTGATAACTATTTCTAATTCTGTCATTTGATAAGTTATATTAAGCAATTAACACGCCAATAAGCTGCAAATCAGAACTGAATATCCACATCAAATCAAGCTTAGAGATAAGAGGAGGATTCAAATTCAGAAATAGCTAGCTCTTCTTATCTTTTAACTCATTTCCTTATCCATTTTTATATTAAAATACTCCACACATTAGAAACAGAGAAAGAATAAAGCAGAGATAGATTCTTAGGCCAGTTTTTTATTCTTTTTAGTGTAGGTTTTTATTTTTATTTTATGTAATTTTTATTTCTTTGTAAGCATAGGTTAGACTAAAATTCATGTAAGTAAGAGAGAGACTTATGTTGAGAGTCACACCGATGTAACCTCCTCCTTTTTTTCATAGTTTCTACAAGCAATCAAAGGTAACATCTTTATGCTTTTCTTTGTTTATATGTTCTTCTTCTTTTTTCTACTTTTCCTCTTTTGATTTTGATGAATGTTCAAGTGAATCTAGAAGCATCAGTATACCTATATTTGTATGAGTGCCACCGATATTTTATGATGATGTTCTCCTCCTCAAGATTCTGTATCATTTCATTCTTATTCGTCCTGATGATGTACTGCGATTGGGGACTGAGCTCGATCTTATGGGTTATGCGTTGATCGCCTCTGAAGCAAGGTAAAATATACAAGGTTTCCAGGTAAGTCATCAACCAGAGGTAAGTTTTCTTTTTAGATTTTCTTTCTTTTTTTTAAACTTTTAATTTAGATCACCAATACCACAATCTCCCAAATCTTTTATCACTATTTTTAATTTCTTTGTATAAATCCATTTTTTATTTCTCCACCTTCTTAATCTACTGCTTTCTTCCTAATTTAACTATAACTTATTTTTTTCTTTTCAAGAACTAAAGAAGAACTTCAACCATTCTTTATAACTTAAAAGATAACTTACTAAAAAGCTTCTATCGCTAGTCCCTCCTTGTGGTTCACAACCGGCATAGCCACTTGCTATTGCGGTAGCATTGAGTACTTGCACATTCTATTTTGTATTTCTAAAATTTTGTATTTTGTGTGCAGGTTCCAACTCAATCAAATTTTGGCGCCGTTGCCGAGGAGGGACGGTAAGTAATTCTCTTTTTAAGTTTACATTTTTTGTTAACTTTCTTCTTTGTTCTTGGTGTGCAAGGATAGATATCAAGGAAATATTTGCTGCATTAGACATATAAGTGGTCCTGGACTTTGTTCAAGAAAGTAGAGCTCAGAAGCCCTCAGATTTGCTATTTTCCAATGGCAATCTGAGTAAACTACTAACCTGTATTTTGCAGGTTGCCTGAATTACAAAACTAAATTTCTGCAGCTATTTATTTTCTTGATTAACTCATTGTACATACTTTCTAACCTCAGCAGTAAATTGATGTTTGTTAAATGCTAAAAACTATTTAGACTTTGCATTTAGGTACGTGTCTAATTCGTTTACATTTTACATCACTATTGAAGAGTGTTAGAGCAAAGGTACATACGCATAGCATGTAGTATAGGAACACTTTTGAATTGTTTACATTGCATAAGTGTTGCTTTTCATGTACACATTGCACTAAATTAATTTAAGGCTTGTCCTATAAACAAGATAAGGTGGTAAAGTCATTATCCTCCCTTAGCCCACAAACAATCTCCTCACTCACTAACCCAAGCCTAACTAAAACTGAGTAGACATTGGCTCTAGGGACATCTCGAACTCATGTAGGAGACTGACCTAAAGGGGAAGTTGATTAGAATTTGACTCTTACCAAATCGGTGTCTAAGGTTGGTGATGGAAGTGTGAAATCCTGAAAATTGGTAGTTTGGCATAATTAGGCACGTTGCTTAGGGACGGATACCTCCCACTGATCTTTCCCCTACCTAGCCGATTAACTTGTGGTCAGATTCTGCAATATACCCCTCGTGGATAGTCTAACCAGTTAGGAGTCTTCTAGGTATAAGATCTACGCTAACTTAGGTTAGATTTTTTTTTCCTTTTATTTGTTAGCTTATTTGTTTATTTTTCTTTGTTTGTGTTTGACATTTTTTATATGATATGGCTTATAGCAACAATTTTTTCAATTTTAATGGTAATCCATGTTACACCCCGACCTCTTTTTCAGATATTACCAACCCGGCATATCACAACTTTAACCAGCCTAGTGTGCTGGATTGGTCTTATCCGAATCAATACATGCCCTAGTCCCAATACTATGAACAATACTGGAATAATCATCACTACACTTCACAAAATCAATGGGGATACAACTCCCCTGAGTCATATTATCAGCCACATTACCAACATCCAGCATCATATACTCCTTCTCCCGAACAACCATTAGAGGAAACAATCGATTGGGAAAAGAGGATGGAAGCCTTAGACGAGCAGGATCAATAAATTCAAATTTTAGAAGACTCAAAATCCCGTCAAAATTTTCAAATCACAAATCCTTACTTTATTTTTCAAGAAGAACGTACCAACTTAGAAAAGAGTATGGAATTCATGATTTAATTCTAGAGTGATCCAATTGATATGATAGAAGTAAAACTTAGTATATTGAAAAACATGCGTAGGAATAAGAAAACTCTCCCTACTCAGTCTTTGACTATTCCTAATACTCCTAGCCATATTGATGAAAATCAAGAATCAGGGTATCTTGAAGACTTCGACCAAGATTCAATTTTATCACAAAACCTTGAACTTGACCAATATCAATCCATTGATGATTAGCAAGTTTTCATTTTAGTGAGATTGAATTTGATTATGAATGTGAACTCGATCCCTAACATTGTGATTCAGTTCCCATCTTCGAATCTATATTGACTCCAGTATTCTTATCCTATTTGGACCAAATTCATGAGCCAACGTCTATTCCCATGCTCATAAATCTAGAAATTGAATCACCAATTTTGGATAGTCACATTCTACTGATGGGAAAAGAATGTGAATTTTAATTCTTGAATTTGGACTCAACTCTTGAACCAAAACTAACTCTTAAACGCAAAGTTGATTTTTCCGAGTCAGTATTGGTTCCTTAACCTATCATTCTTGAGTCCTAGTCAGCCATTCCACCAAGTCACATTCTTTTGTTGGACATAGGTATAGACCATGATGACTCCGTGATGATTTTTCAAGACTGGTCGTGTAAAGGGAATAAGTATTATGATAAGATCTTTTATGATCCTATTCATATTGGGGACTGTAAATATGTAAATAGAAAAGAGGTCAATAAAAGTGGGTTCCGTAAACCACCACATTATCTTGATTAGATAGTAATGCTTGACCCAATCAGACCACCACCGGAACCACCACCTTAAGGTAATATTTTCCTTCCCTTTCTTTTTTTTTCATGCATCTATGCATTTATTCATACATTGAGGATAATGCATGAGAAAGGTGTGAGGGAGGGTTCTAACATAACATAAGTTTTCTTTTTATTTAAAATAAAAAAATTAACATTTGCTTTCTTTAAAATAAAAACTTTTTGAAAAGAGAGCAATATTTTGACATGTTTTTTGTAAGAAACTAAGTTAATTTTAAGGAATAGGAGAATCTTAATTAGGATTTCTGATACTTGGTCAATATAAGATTATTTGTTTGATTTCTAGGGTTTAAAACAAAATTTGAAAAAGTAATTTAGTCTTGATTTTTGCCTTGATGAAATATGCATGCTTTATACACTTGAACACTTAGGGTTCAAAAAACAAACATTCTTATGCCTTCTTAAAACAAAAAAGAAAAAAGAAAAAATATAATAATATATCAAAATCCTCTGATTAAGATAGGCATTTTTGCCTCATAAAATATAAGTATTCATGCCTAAAAACAGTTCATATAATAAAATCCTTAGTTTTGTGGACTTGTTTGCTCGAGTCCTTAAGTCCTTGGGGTATTTTCTCACCCGGTATCTTAAGACCGTTTGGTTTGGGTGTCACCGATTAAAGGCTCGTTACATGGGCAAATTAGAAAACCTAATAGAACTAAGAAATAATATCACCAAAAATTTAAAAAAGCAAAAGAGAAAAAAATAATAAGGCATAAGAGTTAGAGTTAAAGAACCTGGAGTCAAAATTTCACGGTCATAAAGGTGCATATAACTTAGCATAAAATAATAGATTAGATGAGAAATACAGTTTGACTCCTTACTTTGATTGATAACAAGTTTTTGAATAAAGACTAAGCTTAAGAATGAAAAGTTCGGTTTTCCTATAACGTATAGATTACTTAATTCTTACAATAATACTTCAAATATTTTTCTCTTTCATAAAAATACTAACGCCTTGTTTCTCTTTATTTATGGATTTTGTGAGTGTAATCCACTGAAACCCTCACGAGACAAAACTCGTCCTCTAGGGGGAACTTAGAGGTTCAACAGTTTATTGCACATGCTCAGTGCAATCGCGTAACTTGCGAAAGTGATCTAATAATCTTTGGTTTAGTTTTGTTGTTTTGCTTGAGGACGAGCAAAAAATAGGTGTGGGGTGTGATCGTACACATATTTTGCATTTTTTTCATTACACTTCTGCATTTATCGTGTAATAAATCTGCTAATTTCATTGTCTTAAATGTCTATTTTGCAGAAGATAATTATGAAGAGAAAGAGGATTACACCAAATAATTACCAGTTAAAATCAGATTTAACTAGATCTATTTGGTTAGCTGAGGATGATCACAGATCTAGTTAGAATAAATTAAGGATTGGGGTAAATGTTAAGCTGAAGATCAGAGCAAATCAGAAAGATAACATCAAATGAAAACCAGTAAAATTCAAATTTTTATAAATTCATTTTGTTTAGCTAAAGATCAACCAAGGATAACATCAAATACAGAGTCCAAATTTAAAATCCAAAGGGATAAATGGATAGAGAGAAGATCAACGAATGAGATGAAACAATTTTGACTCGAATTCTAACTGGATACATTTTAGTATTTGAATCATACTTTCGCTACCGGAACTCAAATCTGATGATTCAAGATGATCCAGAAAGAAGACTTAAAGGGCTGCAACTCTTAAGTTGATAACTATTTCTAATTCTGTCATTTGATAAGTTATATTCAGTAATTAACACGCTAACAAGTTACTATCATAAATGAATATCCACATCAAATCAAATTTGGAGATAAGGAGATGATTCAAATTCAGAAATAGCTAGCTCTCCTTATCTTTTAACTCATTTTCTCATCCATTTCTATGTTATAAATACTCTACATATCAAAGACAGAGAAAGGATAAAGCAGAGATAGATTCTTAGGCCAGTTTTTCTTTCTTTTTGGTGTAGGTTTTTATTTTCATTTTATGTAATTTTTATTTCTTTGTAAGCATAGGTTAGACTGAGATTCATGTAAGTAAGAGAGAGAGATTTATATTAAGAGTGACACCGATGTAACCTCCTTCTTTCTTTCATAGTTTCTACAAGCAATTAAGGTAACATCTTTATGCTTTTCTTTGTTTATATGTTCTTCTTTTTTCTACTTTTTCTTTTTTGATTTTGATGAATGTCCAAGTGAATCTAGAAGCATTAGTATAGCCATGTTTGTGTGAGTGCCAACGATATTTCATGATGATGTTCTCCACCTCAAGATTCCGTATCATTTCATTCTTGTTCGTCCTGATGATGTAATGCGAATGGGGATTGAGCTCGATCTTATGAGTTATGTGTTAATCGCCTCTGAAGCAAGATAAAACATGCAAGGTTTTCAGGCGAGTCATCAACCAGAGGAGGTAAGTTTTTCTTTTAGGTTTTGTTTCTTTTCTTTTAACTTTTAGTTTAGATCACAAACATCACAATCTCCCAACTCTTTTATCACTATTTTTAATTTCTTTGTATAAATCCATTTTCCATTTTCTTCACCTTCTCAATCTACCACTTTCTTCCAAATTTAACTATAACATTTTTTTTTCTTTTCAAGAACTAAAAGAAGAACTTTAACCATTCTTTGTAAATTAAAAGAGAATTTACTAAAAAATTTCTATTGCTAGTCCCTCCTTATGGATCATGACCTGCATAGCCACTTGCTATTTCTGTAGCATTGAGTACTTGCACATTCTATTTTGTGTTTCTAAAATTTTGTATTTTGTGTGCAGGTTCCAACCCAATCACTGGTCGACCGATAGCTCAAGACCTGGAAGCGGTCGACTGGCAACCCTGGCAATCATAAATATGACCATTGATCGGTCAACCAGTCGGTCGATCGACAGGCCAATCTGGCCCATAACGGCTTATTTTCTGATGCCTCTATAAAAGGGACTTTTGGCCAGATTTTTGGGTAAGATTTTTGGGCTATTTTCTAGAGCTCTTCTCTAGAGTTTCTAAGTAAGTTTTAGAGTTTAATTTCCATATCTAAAGAGAGTTTTCAAGAGTTAATCTCTTCTGTTTTCAAAAGTGTTTTCTTGAGATTTTCATCTCCAAATTTATCTAAATTTTTCTCACACAAGCTTGAGCTTTTCATTGCCATATCTATTTTATAGGAGCTTTGTTAGTGAGAGTTGTTTTTGTGATCAAGAGAAGTGATCACAAGTGTTCCACCCTTGTATTGGAGAGTGTTGTAGAGGTGCAGCCTCGGCAAACTTGTGAGTACGTATTGTGCTATTCTTACGGGAACAAGTGAGGGACTTATGAGTCTAAGAGTTCTTGAGGGAGCTTGTTATAGGTGTTGCGGCACCGAGTGATCTTGCGGGATCGATTCTAGTGAAAATTCTTTATAGTGTTGAAGGCGGGGACATAAAGCAAGTGTGCTCGAACATCAAAACAAACCTCCCGTGTTTGAGATTGCTCATCTCTCTCAATCTCACACACTTGTCTTTATATCTTGCATGTGCTTATTGTTTATATCTATTATTTGCTTGATATTTCTTGTGCCTAATTGATATATGCTTGGGATTGTTTGCTCACACTTGTATTCAACCAACAGAGCCATACTAGAACCTCAACTCTTAATCTAGAGGAATCTTGAGGAGATAGTCCAGAGCCCTTCACAGGGAATTCAGCTACACTCTTGTGTTATACATTGTGTGTAGTGTAATAGTTTTTAATTCCACATTAGTTTTGCACTAGATTATCTAGAACACATATTCACCCCCTCTAGGTGACCTACACTATAACTACATGAGTTAATTATCATCAAAACTAGAGTAATAGGCCTTTGGGCCAACAGAAGGGTAGATTCTGAACGTGAATGGAACTTCAAACAGTAAGGGCGCAGGAATAGTTGTCCTCACCACTCCAAAAGAATACATCATTGACTATTCTTTTTCCCTCGGCTTCCCATTATCCAACAATGAAGCTGAATACAAGGCCTATCACACTCAGAGTCACAGGGTTCGAGTTTAATATGACTTCTCACTGGTGGTCAACCAAGTCAGCGGTGAATAGTCGCAAGATATTCTCGGATGGCGGAGTACCTAAAACTCATTCTCAAATTGTCCAGTATCCCCCGATGTAACTTCAAATGGGTCACTAAATCTGAAAACAATTATGCCGACTCACTTGCCAACCTAGGGGCAGTCGCATTTCAGTTTTGACGTGAAATCCTCGTCAAACAAATCGCAAATCTGAGCATCCAGCAACCAACAGGGAGGTCCTACGCGTCGATATCTCCCCAGGGTGGAGGGACCCCATCATTGCCTACCTAAAAGACGGAACACTTCCTGACAATAAGGCAGAAGCAAGAAAGCTCCAGCACTTGGCCACCAGGTACATGCTCCTCAGAGACACCTTGCACAAAAAGTCCTATTCCAGCCTTCATTTCGACCCGTATCTGAGATGTCTCAGTTCAGATGAAGATCGGATAGTGATGTAGAAAATCCACGATGGCGACTGTGAGAACCACACAGAGGACGCTCCCTTGCCCACAAAGTCATCAACCAAGGGTACTCTGGCCCAAGATGTTTGACGATGCCAAGGGTTATGCAAAGAAGTGCCCGCAAAGCTAGAGGTTCTCTCCAGCAGCCAACAGGTCGAGGACCTCCACACCTTGTGCAGCCCTTGGCCCTTCATATAATGGGGACCGGATGTAGTTGGACCACACTCCAAGCATAACCCCAGCTGCGGTTTCTACTGGTAGCCACTGACTATTTCACCAAATGGGTTGAGGCAGTGCCACTCTCTGAAGTCACCGGGCAGCAGATTGTCAAGTTTCTCTGGCAGAATATAATGTGCCGCTTTGGGCTCACCTACACCGTCATATCTGATAACGGAACAAACTTTACTAGCAAGCAAGTAGCTAGCTTCTGCGCCAGGCACATAATCACCTATCGATTCTCCTCACCCGATTATCCTCAAGGTAATGGTCAGGCTAAAATCAACAATCGCACCATCCTCGACAACCTGTGCAAAAGTCTGGATAAATCTAAAAGCAAATGGGCAGAGAAATTCTTCAGAGTGTTCTGGGCTTACAGGACCACCAAACGTGTCCCAGCCGACGAAACCCCATTCTCATTAGCATACGGAACTGAAGCGATCATTCCAGTAACATCAGCATACTGACACTCCGAGTGGAAGGAGTGGTTCAAGACTAGAACGATGCCTTACTTCCATTGACACTGGATCACATGGAGGAAATGCGACAAAAGGCCCAAATCCACATCGCGGCCTATCAACAGCAAATATGGGCTTTACTCCACAAGAATGTGAAATCTCAAGAATTCCAAGTTGGAGACATGGTGTAGCACCCCGTTCCTGGGATACGTACCCGCATGCGTATCCCAAATTCTTTGACCATTTTGTTTCAATTTTCTTCTAGTATTTGTATTTGAGTTGTGATTGTTTATGTTATTTGGTATTGGATCTGAATTCTCAGACCTAGAGTCAGCTCTGACCTGAATCGGGAACCCGATACCAGTATACCGTTCGATTTAACCTTTTTTGTAGTCTGATTTAACCGATTTCATCTTCAGACACTATTTTCTAATATTTTAGATTTTTCATGATTTTCTGGAATCTTTCAAAAATTTTCTGCAAAATCTCCAAAGCCGGTGTTAGTCGGCATCGCTGACTGATTCCCGGATTTTTAGTTTTCAAACAGGACTAAATTTTCAAAAATGGCTTTTACATTACTTCTTATAATTTCATTTTCTATCTAAATTTATTTTTTGAGATTTTTCTAAATTTATCAAAATTTCGCCGATTCTGGTGTCGGCCGGTATCGCCGAAGATTTCAGAATTTTTAATTTGAAAACTAGATTGAATTTCTCGAATCTAATTTCACCAAGCATCTTAAAATAATATTTACTATTTTTGAAAATTTTTCGAAACGTTTCTGAAATAGTCAAATTTTATCCTATTATAATAATAATATTATTTACCGACCTTCTCTTTTCTTACTTTTTCCTTCTCCACTCCTCTACTTTATAATCTCAGAATATTTTATTGATTTAATTATATAATAATATATTTATTTACTAATTTTTTCAAAATTTTCCTATTTTTCTTTTCCTTTCTTGTTTTTCTTTTCTTTCTCTCTTTTCTTTTTCTTCTTTTCTTTTCCCCATTCCCTGCAACCACTGCGACCCACTCGCTGCAGCCTGGCTGTTGCAAATAGTAGCAGCAGTAGCAGCAGCATGATGGCCTGCTCCCCCCATCCCTCTCCCTCTCCCTCTCCCTCTCTTTCTATATATTTTCTTCTTTTTCTTTCCCTTACCATATTCCATCACCTTCTTCATCTCTCACCCAACTTCTCCACCGCCGCCTCCACCACCTGGGCCACCGCCGCCGCCGCCCTAGCCGGCACCACCACACCCCCCACCACCCCACTTCCCTTCTCCACTTCCTGTTGGCCCGGAGACCTTCCTCTCTAGTTTTGATGATGATTAACTCATGTAGTTATGTTTACTAATAATCTTGTGATTTTAGTTTCAGATCATTAAACAAGATATTAGTTGGTGATTGCTTCAAAAAGAGGAGTTTGGAAGCCTTCACTTGGTGATTCCCGTACCCGAGCATCAAGATCATACCTTTGCACTCGGTGGATCACATTTAGGATCGAGTCGACTTGAAGATGAAGATCATCAAGAAGACTTAAGTATCCTAGTTTTAGTTTAGTGTGTTTTAGATCTATGTGTAAAGATAAGAATAGTTGATATGCTCAAGTGCACAACACACACGTTTTATGGTTTTTCGGTTTTTAGTTTAACCGATATTTGTTTTCATGAATAGATTGATCAAAACAAGTTTAAATGGTTTATATGTATAGTAGATGTATTCTTTCTATACATGCTTGCTTAAACTTCCTATACAAACTTATTTTGACTTTCCTATTCATGTATTGAAAAATCCAAGTTTGATAAAATACAAGTTTTGATTTTTGATAAAATTTGCAAGACACAAAACTGATTCAATATACTTGATATTTGTCTTGAAATTTTTATCACAAGTTTGTGTTTCAATATAAAGTGTTAAAACAAGTTTTATGGAATTTTTAGAAGAGATAAAAGAATTTCTGATATTATTTTAAAACCAGTTTCTGACCCAGACTATGGCTGACAGGCCAGGTCGGTTGACCGCACGGGTCGACCGCACCAAAGGCCGGTCGACCCTTGCGGTCGACTGACGTGCACAGGCTTGTGCACGTTTGGCAGACACAGGGACGGTCGGCCGACCGGCCGACCGGACCAGAGAGCTTTGCTCTTTGTATCTGGGCGGTCGGCCGTGCGGTCGACCGGATTGTCCCAATGGTCATAATTTTGACCGTTGGCGGTCGGCCGGCCGGCCGACCGCTAGCCTGTCAGGCTGCCTGATCAGCCTAACGGCTAGTTTTCTTTTGGGGTTATAAATACCCCATCTCTTCATGGTTTTAACTAAGATTTCAAGAGCCAAAATTTATCTGATAAACAAGTGTTTTAAACAAGTTTTCAAAAGAGTTTAAGTGCCAAAAAGATCTATCTTTATTTTGTTTTAGGTTTTTGAAAAAATCAAACAAAAGAGTATTTTGGGAGATTTGTCTTGGTTTTCATTTTCTATCTTTTACAAGAGGTTTCTCAAGTATTTTTCTTTGAGTTTTTGTTTTCCAAACACCTAGTTCTCCACACTTGAGTTTATCATCTATCCTATTCTATTAGGATCTTGTTTTGTAGAAAAAGAGAAAGAGAGATTGTTTGAGGTTGTGGAAACCTCCAAGTTGTAAACACCCTTGTATTTGTTGTATCCCTCTTTGGTAGAGGTTGATCGGGTGATTGATTTGCTCCCTTTTTGGTAGAGGTTGAGGCTTGTGGTTTGCTCCCTCTAGTGAGAGGTGGAGTTTGGTTTGTAACCCTCTTCGGTAGGGGTGTTGTGGTTGTTTGGCTACAGGCCTACCCCTCGGTTGTGAGGCGGTGTTTGAGAGAGGAGTTCGGTACTCCTATTGTTATAACAAATCCTCCTCGGTGGAGTTTCCCTCGGTGGGAGATAGTGGATTGGAAATCCTTCACGGTGGTGAAGGCGGGGATGTAGAGCTAGGGGCTCGAACCTCGTAACATATCTTGTTGTTAGCGTTTGATCCATTGTCTCTCTAACCCTCTCTCTCTCTTTATATTGTGCAAAGCATCATTCATTCAGTCATATCTTATTGCTTACATTTGTGCCTTGCATTATTTCATATTGTTCATCCTTATATGCTTGGCTTGCTTGTGTGTGTGCCTCACTTATACTTAACCACAAGAGCTTCATATAGCACCTCAACCCTTATCTAGGGGAATCAAGAGGAGTTAGTCCAGAGCCCTTCACGGGAAATTCGGATACACTTGTTGGTTGTATTAAGTGTGATTGCAAAATTGTTTTAAGCTTCTGCATTTAGCGCACTTAGTTTCTAGATTAGCATTTACACCTATTCACCTCCCCTCTAGGTGTTTTCAATTGGTATCAGAGCCTACGCTCCGATACTTTAGGCTTAACATCCTAGGAGTGAGATCCTTTGTTTGCTAATCTATCATTTGCATTTGTTTGTTTGCACACATTTATTTTGGACCCATGGACTTCATGACCCCACCTATGTTTGACCCTTCCAACATCATTGTTTGGAAGACTAGGATGTTCGTTTATTTACTAACCCTAGGATATAAGGTTCACCTTGCCATTACCAAGGAATCCTTCCTTAGTGATAGCAAGCATATAGGGGCCAATGCACAAGCCCTTGAGGCCATTAGAAGCACACTACCTAAAGAATATCTTATGCATGTTTCTAATCTTGATTCCGCTTTTGCAGTTTGGACCAAGTTGACAACCTCCACCACCTCCAAGCTTCAAATGCCAATCCAACAAGAGGAGGAATCTAGTGGAGAATCCGAGCAACAACAATGCCATATAATCCAAGGAATGACTCCCTTGAGGTACAATCGAAAACTCAACTAGATAGTTTTGATTCTAGTTTTTCATGTGATGATTATGTTGATCCCCATGCTTTAAATGAAGAACTTTCTATTGTTTTTGAAAAACTAATAGAAAATATAATGTTTTGAAAAAGAAGACCTTTGCTTTAACTAAAGAAAATGAAAAATTGTCTTCTAAACTTGACAAGATTTTGCAAGAGAAGGTTGAGGTCTATAATGAAAGAGATTCATTGAGATCTCAATTAGAACTTGCACTTAAAGAAATAAAAATTTTAAAATCTAAAAATGATTGTGAAACACTTTTGAAGAAAAATGAAAATTTGTCTTCAAGAGTTAATTTTGTTTTAAAAGAGAATGTTGCTTTGAAAAATAAAATAATCTCTATTTCAAATGATTTAGATGTATGTTTAAAGAAAAATGAGTTTTTGAAAAATAAGATTGATGCACATATTTGCCATGCTAGGGTAGTATCACACACTTCTCCTATTGCATGCCACACTTCTTCTTTAATTAACAATGATATATCCATTCTTAAGAAGAGTGTAGATTGTTTGGGCTCTACTTTGAGCCAATGTGTTGTGGGCCATACACGTTTGGAATCTTTGTTTCGAAAGAAACAAGTTCCATCTATTCATGCACACCCATCACGGCATACACATGCTCCTCACGGACACCATCACACCATGTATGCTCATGTGTACACTTGTACACATTGTGGACGTAAGGGCCACCTTGCTAAATTTTGCTATGATCGTATACATGTTTCTAATTTAGCAAATAATCTTGTTTGGGTTAGAGAAGGTGCTAACTCCCATGGACCCAATAAGACATGGGTACCAAAGACCACCCTTCTTATTTATGATGTACGTGTGGGCTCTCACATGATGTGAGAGTAGCGGTACCTTGGAGTGGATGTGTTCCGAGCTTCATGGAAATCATTTGGATGCATCACTTTCAAGGGAAGGTTTGGTGGATAGGACCACCATGTTTTGGAGTCATGGAGAGTTACCTCATAGGTTTTGGTAACAGTCTTTTACTCCTTATTTATTTATGCATGCTTTTCATTTTATTCATTATTTATAGCATGTTTTGATGTTTATAGATTATTATGTTCATGCCATGATTATTAGACCCTTGACATGCATGTATAGCCTTTTGAGACACCCATGTTTAATATGGACCATTATTTTAGTGTTCTCACCTTTGTTTAGCTATCATGTTTATCATAGCTCTAATAACATGAGGATCTACATAATAATCATGTTTTTGTTTATCATGATGATTTTTGTCTTGTTTTATGGTTCATGTTTTGAATATATGTTTAAATGTTAGTTTTCATTAAGACTAGGATTTATACTTGTACATATAGTGGGCCACAAATAAATCTATATATGTTTGTGCTTGAATGTTTATTTGTACCCATTAGATGTGCTAGTATAGTCTAGTTTTGATGATCCATGCATTTTAAACTTGTATTCCCATTTTTGGATTTGTTTCATGTTTTTGTGTTTATGTTTAACTTCATGTATATGTCCATCTTATCCAAACTATTGTTATACATATACATCCTTTGAGCCACGTGCCTTAATGCATATATCTTTGTGGACTCGTTGTGTTTGGATATGTATACTTTAGTTTGTATAGGACATACATATACCTTGAAGATTAAATAGTTTTGATGAATTTCATGTTTTCTTGTTTCAAGGAATATTGAGCTTATTGACCATCCTTCATGATTATGATCTTCACATTTTATTTGAACACTCACATTTATTGTTTACTCATGTGTTTGTTTTCATGAGTCATATTTATGCTTAATTGATTATGAGTGTTGACTATTTTGTAGATTTCATGTTTCATGAAACATATTTTTGTTTTATTCCTTACTTGAAGAATTTCGTACTAGTTTTCATATAACTAGTTGCGATATTCTTCATTTTGGTAGAGTTTTTAAACATTTTTATTTTCTAAACCTATTTTTGAAACCCCTACCATCTACGGGCGGATGGATGGGCGATCATGCTCATGTATGCTTTATATTGAAAATCATTTTAAACTTGAACATGATTGGGTGGTAGTTATATGATGTATACACTTGATCATTATTGTTGTTTCAATTAGTATCATTGAAATTCTTTCAATTGGTATCAATTTTGACCTTTCTTGTATACTCATATATGTTTGTATGTATGTATGTTTTTCAAATTCCAATAGTATCAATTTCGATTGGTATTAAATTTTTCATACATATATATTTTGTTTATGCTAAGCTTGAGCTTCAATTTTGTTTTAATTGATTCAATTTTCAATTGTTTTCTTATACAAGCTTATGCATGTGTTTTGTTGGTATTTCATAAAGGGGGAGAAAATTCGATTTTCATATTTCAATTGGTATTTGTATTTCCACTCCCTTACTTTATGATAGAAAATAATAATTTCATTTTCGTATCATATGTTTAAAAAGATTAATACTTTTAATTGGTATCAAATTTGTTTTATTGAGAAATTTAAAATTTTGTTTAAAGAAAATATACAAAAGTTTTGATTTGTATTGCCTATATGCAAGGAGAGCTTAACATCTCTTCTACATATAGATTCATGTTGAGTGTATCTTGTATTGAAGAGATTGACAATCTTTTCTTTATGTGATACACGTGTGTAGGGGGAGCTTCACATCTCCTCTTATGCATTGCATAGTGTACATTATGTGAATTAGGGCTTGTCATCCCTCCTTCATGTAATGTATCTATGTAGGGAAGCTTCACATCTTCCTCTTCATGAATGTATATCGCATATACCATTTATTGATTGATCTATGTTTACTTTCAATTGGTATCAAGATGCTACTTTGACATATTTTTAATTGGTACCTTAATTGATTGTCACCCCTATTTGGTTTTTGTTTTTGTTTTAGACAAAAAGGGGTCAAAATAGTAAAAACAATGTTCTCATTTTTAATTTTTTTATTGTATTGTTTTTATTAACCCTTTATTGATTCATTGTTTCGAACAAAAAAAAGGGAGAAAATTTTATTGATTTAGTTTTGCTTTTACCCCTTATTGATGATTGTTTCTTTGTATTAAAAAGGAGGAGAAGATTTTGTTTTGTTTTGATTTTTTTACCCCTTTATTGATGATTGACAAAAAGGGGGAGAAAGATTTTGAGTTTTATATATGCATATTTATGTTTTGCATATATTAAGTTTAATTTAGTTTAATTTTAATTGGTATCTAGAGCATGTTTTGTTTTGAACATTTCATTGGTATCTAGAACCTTTTATTGTTATGCATAGATATGCATTCATGTTTAATATTCATTGCATATTTATGTTTATTTGTTTATGCATGAGTTAAGGGGGAGCTTCTTTGAAGCTTAACTTTAATCCATGTGTATATAACTCCATGAGTTTTGTCATCATCAAAAAGGGGAGATTGTTGGCCCGGAGGCCTTCCTCTCTAGTTTTGATGATGATTAACTCATGTAGTTATGTTTACTAATAATCTTGTGATTTTAGTTTTAGATCATTAAACAAGATATTAGTTGGTGATTGCTTCAAAAGAGGAGTTTGGAAGCCTTCACTTGGTGATTCCCGCGCCCGAGCATCAAGATCATACCTTTGCACTCGGTGGATCACGTTTGGGATCGAGTCGACTTGAAGATGAAGATCAACAAGAAGACTTAGGTATCATAGTTTTAGTTTAGTGTGTATTAGATCCATGTGTAAAGATAAGAATAGTTGATATGCTCAAGTGCACAATGATTGGGAAAGAGTTGTGTGGAATTTTAGCACAAGTATTATGTAAAATGAGAAGGTTTAGAAACAACCTCAAGTGCTTTTGATTACTCCATAAATGTATGAAAGATGATTAATATACCCTTTCCTATCTCCGTTATAGCATAGAGCTATACCGAGTCGATTCTCAGGGAGAGCTAGCGATGGAAGCGTTACGGATCGAAGTGAAGATGTAAAACGAAGATTCTTCTATGCTTAAAAGAATAAAAACAAATGGGAAAAAGAAAATAAAGAATGGATGGATATGTTCATCAAGAAGAGGTTTGCTTTGGTATTCACACTAAAAAGAAAAGAGAACTTTGAAAAGACTTTGAATAAAAGAAAACCATGACTAGCTAACCTTACTACCTTGCTAAAGACTTACTAAACTCCGTGATAGTGAATGCGTGCCTCATGTTGATTCATCGGCATAGATTTGTCTTGCGTGTTGGTCTAATTACCTTCCCACTTGGATGATGGGAGCTCATTCTTGGACTTGTCTTGTAGCCTCCATAGATGTCATAGGCCTACAAGTTAGACTTTCAATAATGGAATCAAAAGAGTTACACTCAAGGGATGCAAATGAAGAACATACAACATTCAATAATGGACTTAAAGAAGTTGTACATCAAATAGCATATTGGTGATCCATCTCCATGTTCCATCAAGGCACTTGTTCAAAGACAAGGCTCTAAATGAGGCACACATGAATCATATGGAGAATTACAACAAGATACTTGCCAAGTAATGAAAGAAACCCATCGGAGAAAAGAAGATCATACACTTGCAAGATGAAATAAAGCAATCACCCATGAGTTAGTGAAGATAGCAAGGCTAGTGGTTAGCTAGTACATGGAGAAAGAATTAGCTACTACTAGCCATTACAAAAGAAAAATAAAGCATGAAGTAAATTGCAAGAAAGTAAAGAAAGCAAGTAAAGAAAGCAAGTGAACTAGAACCAAGCTCAAGTAGAGGAAGGAGAATGGATGAATCCTTGTTGCTTCAAGTTGTCACACCTTGATTACACAAGCTCTCTCTCTCACAATTTCTCTCTTTTACAAAGTATCTAGGGAAGAAGAAGATCATAGAGAGCTACAAAAAATCTTAGAGAAAAACTAACAAAAATACAAAGCTTTACACTAATCTCTCTCTCTTCTCTGATCCCCTTGCTCGCAGGTCCAAGTGAAGTATTTATAGCCTCCAGGAGAAGGATCCAGAACCCAGTCTGTTGGCGCAAAATCTGGGGCTCAACGGCCCCAGATCTGCCGCCAGGGCGCGGCAAAACGGCGGCCGTTGCGCAACAGCTTTCTGTTGTGGGTTGTTACGAGTTTGTTCAGCCACGTGGACCTTCTGGAATCTTCATTTGTTGCGCGGATCTCTCTGGATTCTGGATTAGATTTGGGCTTTATCTTAGCTTTGAAATTAATCACTTTAATTATTGCTAATTAAAGGATTATTTGGCTTTCTCTCCATTAGAGTGTAGACCTGTAAAAATATAGAGAAGATTAGTAAAAATCAGGTATTTATTTGCAATATGCATGGGGATTATGTGGTAAAATATGCACTTTTGTGTAACAATCACACAACACACACGTTTTATGGTTTTTCGGTTTTTAGTTTAACCGATATTTGTTTTCATGAATAGATTGATCAAAATAAGTTTAATGGTTTATATGTATAGTAGATGTATTCTTTCTATACATGCTACATGCTTGCTTAAACTTCCTATACAAACATATTTTGACTTTCTTATTCATGTATTGAAAAATCCAAGTTTGATAAGATACAAGTTTTGGTTTTTGATAAAATTTGCAAGACACAAAAATGATTCAATATACTTGATATTTGTCTTGAAATTTTTATCACAAGTATGTGTTTCAATATAAAGTGTTAAAACAAGTTTTATGGAATTTTTAGAAGAGATAAAAGAATTTCTGATGTTATTTTAAACCCAGTTTCTGACCCAGACTGTGGCCGACAGGCCAGGTCGGTCGACCGCACGGGTCGACCGTACCAAAGGCCGGTCGACCCTTGCGGTCGACCGACGTGCACAGGCTTGTGCACGTTTGGCAGACACAGGGACGGTCGGCCGACCGGCCGACCGGGCCAGAGAGCTTTGCTCTCTGTATCTGGGCGGTCGGCCGTGCGGTCGACCGGATTACCCCAACGGTCATAATTCTGAACGTTGGCGGTCGGCCGGCCGACCGACCGCTAGCCTGTCAGGCTGCCAGATCAGCCTAATGGCTAGTTTTCTTTTGGGGCTATAAATACCCCATCTCTTCATGGTTTTAACTAAGATTTCAAGAGCCAAAATTTCTCTGATAAACAAGTGTTTTAAACAAGTTTTCAAAAGAGTTTAAGTGCCAAAAAGATCTATCTTTATTTTGTTTTAGGTTTTTGGAAAAATCAAAGAAAAGAGTATTTTGGGAGATTTGTCTTGGTTTTCATTTTCTATCTTTTACAAGAGTTTCCCAAGTATTTTTCTTTGAGTTTTTGTTTTCCAAACACCTAGTTTTCCACACTTGAGCTTATCATCTATCCTATTCTATTAGGTTCTTGTTTTGTGGAAAAAGAGAAAGAGAGATTGTTTGAGGTTGTGGAAACCTCCAAGTTGTAAACACCCTTGTATTTGTTGTATCCCTCTTTGGTAGAGGTTGATCGGGTGATTGGTTTGCTCCCTCTTTGGTAGAGGTTGAGGCTTGTGGTTTGCTCCCTCTAGTGAGAGGTGGAGTTTGGTTTGTAACCCTCTTTGGTAGGGGTGTTGTGGTTGTTTGGCTACGGGCCTACCCCTTGGTTGTGAGGCGGTGTTTGAGAGAGGAGTTCGGTACTCCTATTGTTGTAACAAATCATCCTCGGTGGAGGTTCCCTCTGTGGGAGATAGTGGATTGGAAATCCTTCACGGTGGTGAAGACGGGGATGTAGAGCTAGGGGCTCGAACCTCGTAACATATCTTGTTGTTAGCGTTTGATCCATTGTCTCTCTAACCCTCTCTCTCTTTATATTGTGCTAAGCATCATTCATTCATTCATATCTTATTGCTTGCATTTGTGCCTTACATTATTTCATATTGTTCATCCTTATATGCTTGGCTTGCTTGTGTGTGTGCCTCACTTATACTTAACCACAAGAGCTTCATATAGCACCTCAACCCTTATATAGGGGAATCAAGAGGAGTTAGTCCAGAGCTCTTCACGGGAATTCGGCTACACTTGTTGGTTGTATTAAGTGTGATTGCAAAATTGTTTTAAGCTTCCGCATTTAGCGCACTTAGTTTCTAGATTAGCATTTACACCATTCACCCCCCCTCTAGGTGTTTTCACTTCCATCACCCCCAAATCCCACCTCCTTTCCTCCAATTTCAACATAACCCAACACTTCATCTTCTTCTTTTTCTCCAAAATTCACCACCAATTCTACCCAAATCCTCCACTCCAACCACCCCACCACCATCTCCTCCTCCTCCTCCTCCTCCTCCTCCTCCAACTTCCCACAACTACCAACAACCCCCATAACCACTACCTCCTTCAACAACAGCAACACCAACAATACCAAACACCAAACACCCCCCCTCCCCGGCCCTAGGCGGCCACCCCCTCCTCGCCGGCTGCCCTTTGGCGGCGGCGCCGCCCCCCCGGCCGCCGGTCACCCCTCCCCCTTCTTTTCTTTTCTTTCTTTCTTTCTTCTTTTCTTTCTTTCTTTCTTTATTTTATTTCTTTCCTTTTTTCTTCCTTTCCACTTTTACCCATCCCCTCATTCCCTAATTATATCTACATATTTTCCAGCATACCCCTCCTTTATTTCCTTATTTCTTTCTTTCCTTTTTTTCCACTTTTTCTTTTTCCATTTTTAAACAATTCCAACAAAACTCTCTCTATATATATAACTAATCGTCTCTCTCTCCTCCCTTATTCTCTCAAAAATATATTTATATATATATTCTATTATTATTATTATAGATATATGTATATATTTATTTGGATGTTGGCTTTCACGTGGTGTTCGTGGATTTCCCGGATATTACTCGGTATTTCGTTCCGGTTCTAGGCGAGTACATTTCTTACTTTATTACCATCGTTCCATGTCTAATAATTATTATCTTACTTTTAATATATGTTCTCTTTATGCAAATTAGTATATGTTATATAAATGATTATCATGCTTTATAAATAGCTTCCGGCCATTATTTTACTTTGTCGAACCAGTATTATACAGGGTATGTCTAGATCTGCTCCCGCTTTATTCGACTTCACGTAGCTAATTAAAAGATAAATTTATTATTATTATAAAAATGATTGTGAAGAGTTTGAAATGTTTATGCCATTCTCCTATACCTTATTATGTGACCGGTTGATACCTGATATTTGTTGTTGTGACTCTCACTGACATATTAGTTACCGGACCCTAACATGTATATACCTGATACTTGCCATGCCATGCTTAACACTTGATATCTGACACCGTTACTTGCCATGCTTATCACTTGATATCGATACTGTTTGCCATGCTATACTTATTATTTGATATCTAATACCGGTACTTACCATGCTATACTTATTATTTGATATCTGATACCGGTACTTGCCATGCTATACTTATTACCTGATATCTGACTCCGGTACTTGTCATGCTATACTTATCGCCTGATAGCTGACACCTGGTATAATAACACTTGACAGTTGACATGTTATCACCCGGTATTGGTACACTTGACATGACATTGTGGCACCTGTATTATATTGCATATTCATAACTATTACTTTTACAGGGACTTGGTATGATTATTATACTGTTACCAGATATTTGATACTCCTGAACTCCTGTACTCCTGAACTCCTGTATTCCTGAACCCCCTGAAAAAGGGTGACTCCTGATATGATACTCCTATTAATTCCTGTAGTTGGATAATCATGATTATACTGTATACATTTGTGG
This sequence comes from Agave tequilana, assembly GCA_038442645.1. NCBI lineage: Eukaryota > Viridiplantae > Streptophyta > Magnoliopsida > Asparagales > Asparagaceae > Agave > Agave tequilana. Next base: position 236,037 of record JAVJIF010004744.1, read on the forward strand.
AAATTATCTTTGGGCAATTCATATATGTATAATAAAAATACTCAACTTACACTAGGGTGGGGAAAACTAATGAAAACCGGCATGATATCATATTTATAATGGTGATATTTCTGAAGTGTCGTGTGAGGCGCATAATGATAAGTCCCCGGAAGCAGTAGCTGAAGTGACGTGTGGGACGCGTAATGATAAGTCCCTGGAAGCAGTAGCCTGTTGTAGGCTGTCTAAAAATCACGAAAGACAAGTCATTAAAAAGCAGAGTCGAAACTCCAGACGCAGGGCTAATCATAGCGTTCACCGCAGCGTCAAGACGCGAGGGTCAAAACCCGCGTCTCAGCATCACTGCAGCACCAAGATGCGAGGGTCGAAACCCGCGTCTCAGCATCACTGTAGTATTAAGACGCGAGGGTCGAAACCCGCGTCTCAGCATCACTGCAGTATTAAGACGCGAGAGTCGAAACCCGCGTCTCAGCATCACTGTATCACCAAGGCGCGAGGGTCGAAACCCGCATCTCAGTTATAACTGCCCTCGTTATTGGGTCAATTACTGCCCACATAATGAGGAAGTTAACCCCTATTATGGAGCGTTTTTAGAGGGCACGTTCACCCATGAAACCTCTATAAATAGCCCCGTTTGCTATGGAGAAGGGGTCGGTTGGATCAGAGAATCCTTGGAGAAGAATTTCGCTTGTGAGCTGTAGAAGCACCGAGACTTCCACTGAAAAGAAAGAGAGTTCAACTCTTCAAGTAATTTGCTGCGTACAAGTCAATCTTTGCCTACAATCTCTTTGAGATTCCTAGTCGACAAGAGCTGTGTTACTCCGTCTGCTATCCAAAGAGAGGATCCCCAAGAGGTCTGGACGTTCACCCGGTCAACAAAAATAAGATTCACTTTCCACCGCCACATCAAGAACCCAGAATTAAACAAAGGGGAGATTCAAGTCTAAACTTCTCCCCTCCCTTGTAGTCGGAGTGTTAATCAGCTGTAATCTTTCATTTGATTCAAGGAAATTTTACAAGGAACTTTCTCCCACCAAACAAGAGATGGCGACTCCGCTGGGGACTACTTTCTCTACTGACGAGCAAGTTGTGGCGCAAGGTGACGTCACCTGTATGGGAAAAAAGGTCGAATCACTTGTCGTAGAATTCGACCAAGCGAAGTATGAAGAGTTCCTCTCTTCTGGCTCCAAGAGCCCGAAGGCAAGGGTCTACCGAAAAGTCTCTTCGGGGACTTGCTCTCAAGTTCGCTCTGAGATTCTCCCAGACGCTACTGGTGAGAAGGATCTAGTGGCTAATCGCATCATGCATAACGCCCGCGCCAACATCTCTCAGGAGGACCGCATGGTTAACGTCCCTGACGTTCAGCCTGTTCATCCCCTTCCTCAGCGCCAGGTTACCGGGGGTTCCCTTCAACCCACACGACGTAACCGGAACGCTGAGCAGCGACAAAGGCGGCGTGCGCGTCAACTACAAGTTGGAACAACTGTTTGTCTAACAGAGATAGGACGCGAAGTTCAGACCGGCGTCTCTTCTGTACCGTATCAGACACGTGAAGTCCGCGTTTGGCAACCTAAACGTGAGATTCAACAAGCTTGCATTTCTGAAGCACCGCTTCCCAAACGCCAACGCGAAGTTCGTGCTCTTTGTCAAAGACACGAGACGCGCGCCTCTATACACGGGACCCAGCAGCCCTGTGTTTCTCAAGCATCTTTGTCCAGATGCCATAATTGGCAACACGAGAGCCGCGTCTCTTCTCAGCAGAGACGCCAGACTCGCGTTCCGGGGCCGCAACGCAAGAGCTGTGTTCATGAGCCCCGCGTCCCAGAATCCTACGTCTCAGCTATGCGAAGCAAGGAGAACTCTCGCAAGTTGAAAAGCCCTCGACAATCTGAGGCTAATCTCTTCGATCCCCCTCCCGCAGATCTAAGAGATTATTTGACAAGGAAGAGAAGTGCTAGTCGGATCACTCCATTGTGTTACTGCGAACGGCTTATCACAATGCTCTCTGAGTGCCGTTGCAGTTCACGTGTAAGCCAGTAGTCTAAATTTAGACAGCTGACTCTAACTTCCCGATCAGCTAAAAGAAATCGCTCCTATAGGAGAAGGACTTTCTCTGACACTGAATACCCTAAACTCACTACAAACATGACAAACAGGAGTAGGGGAAAGCAACATGTGGTCAGCTCCGACGAGTCTAACACAGAACCGGAAGGAGTGTACTGACATACTCGCATGGACGTAGTTCGCCCTATCAGCCCACCATCATCAAAAGGACATCGGTTCATTTTAGCCATAACCGATTACTTCTCTAAATGGGCTGAGGGCATTCCTTTGAAGGAGGTAAAGTCATCTGATGTGATCAAATTCGTTAAACATCATGTCATCTACCATTTTGGTGTACCTCGCGAATCGTCCATGACAATGGACCCCAGTTCGTCAGTCAGGCTTTCCAGAGGTTCTGCACTAAGTTCAGAATCCAGAGTGTGTCCTCAACGGCATACTACCCCGCCGCTAATGGTCTCGCAGAAGCTTTCAATAAGACCATTGGCAAGCTTCTCAAGAAATTCGTCTCGAAAAGTCAGCGTGACTGGGACGACAAGTTAGGTGAATGCTTATGGACCTATCGCACAACTGTTCGAATCCTAACTAAAGCTACGTCATTTTCTTTGGTATATGGGTGTGAAGCCGTGCTTCCACTAGAAATCCAAATTCCATCTCTACGCGTCGCCTTGACAGCAGAGATGACAAAGGAGGAGAAGCATCGACAGCGACTCCAAGAATTGGAAGCCTTAGATGATAAACGTCTGCAGGCCCAATAACAGATCGAGCTCTACCAAGCCCGGATTACCAGAGCCTTCAACAAGAAAGTTAAGGCGCGAACTTTTAAGAAAGGTGACCTTGTCTTAGCCGTCAGAAGACCTATGGTGATGACACATAAGACAAAAGGAAAATTTCAGCCCAAATGGGAAGGACCATTTGTAGTAGAGTCAGTCTACTCAAATGGAGCATATCGCCTCATAACTTCAAATGGCGATACACTCATGATCCCGATCAACGGCAGATTCTTGAAGAAGTACTTTCCTTGAATAGTACTTTTTCTCTGATCAAGTTAATATTACACCTCTGATCAAAACTCCAGATCTAAGAAAAGCTTCTTTCCTTTACTAGGTCACATCATGGAGACCAGTGACAAGCTAATTGAGCACTGACTGCACCGTGATGTATGATGTACATATTAAGAAAGCAACAAAAGGCGAAACTTGGGTTGTATTTCTACCTTCATTAACGTCCGACGCCTCCGGCGGCTAAGGACAGAGGAAAATGTTGGCTTCTAAGCCCAACATAAGTTTTCAACAACTCATCATGCTGAGGGGAATAGCATGGCTAGCCCAACTCAAACGGTAGTTGGTAAAGGCACACCAAATCTGTTGATAACTTAGGGTTTGCTAAAAAACCTAGGGGACTTGGTCCCACTCCCTCCTCCAAAATCTCTTACCAATTCTCATACACAGAATGGTAGGTCCATAAAATACAGTCACTGCTACGTTAACATTATACCTCTGGCAATGAAAAATCTCAATACTCCCTAGTAAGTGCAAATCTTACTTGTCTCAGCTCTAGATGGAGTAGCGAGTCATCAAATTTGTCAAGTTAACACTACACATCTGACACTTCCAACTTCACTTGTCAACTCTCATCAATAGAATGATCAGTCTTCAAAATTGCTTATATCGCAAATCAATCACTATCAAGTTTAACATTACACCTCTGACATTTTAAATTCTACTTGTCACTTCTCATCAGTAGAAAGGTAGGTCGTCAAATTGCTCCTATCTCGAGCCAATTTCTGTCAAGTTAATACCACACCTCTGACAAATTACTGTTAAGTTTCACATTACACTTCTAACAGTGATTAAATTGCTGCCAAGTTCAATACTAAACCTCAGACAGTCACTTTCCCTCAGACTTCCGTATCGAAGCTGAAATGAGCGATGCTAAGTTTAACATTACACCTCTAGCATCTAGGTCATTGCTAAGTTCAACAATACACCTATGGCCATGACTTTCCCTCGGACTTCCTTGTCAAAGTCGAGATGACCAATACCAAGTTCAAAATTATACCTCTAGCATTACCCTCACTGCCAAGTTAAACATTACACCTATGACAGTGACACTTTCAGTTTTCCCAAATGAAGCTAAAACACTCTTGAGTTAAGTTAATATCACACCTCTGACTCACACCCTTGTCGAGTTAACATCACACTTCTGACAAGACTTTATTCAACCCGTTAAGTTAATATCACACCTCTAACGGAAAAAGTCCTCCTAGATTCCCCGTGAGTCTAGTCTCACATGTTATTCTCGTCAACAGAATAACAAGTCCACTTAAAAATATTGTTAGGTTAACATTACACCGTTAACAGTATTTTCATTAAATCTCCAACTGAGTCTTAGTCAAGTTAACACCGAACCTCTGATGAAAACTCATCCTCCCAAGGGGTACAAATTCCACTTATCATTCTCATTTATAGATTGGCAAGTCTACAAAAATTATCTTATTCCTATCAAGTTAATATCACACCTCTGACAGCATTGTTGAATTTCTTGAAACAGGATTTTCCTACAAACTTTGAGTCGTTAGGAGTATTATCATATTTTTAGCTAGCCAAAGATCCTTTACTTCTATTCATCTGATTTTCAATACAAAAAAGGAATTCAAGACAATAGAAGAAGCCAATGAAAAAAGTGTCACTTTTATTTATGTCCAGACATATGAAAGTGATACAAAACGCTCTCTTATACAATAAGATTGAGTGTTACAATATAGGAGTATAAAGAGGTCCCTCTCTCAGTAAAAGGTTGCACTCACTCCCTGAAGCATTCTCACCACTCCAAATACAAGATGTTTGGAAGAGCACCAAAGAAGCGCTGAGCACTATTGTAACGATCGGATGCTGATTACATCATAATGCATGACGTAAACATCGAAGGAGTCCATCGTTGACCGAGAACAATAGTGCTTCTTGAGGTCAAAATGCAGCAGAACCTTCTGATTCCACCCGACCAATTGGTGTAGGCCATGATCCTTCGTTGATGAACATCTCTACCACCAGCAAGTCATCCAATGAACATGGATTTTTCGTCGATGTCACTTCTGGGGTAAGACTGGTGAAGGGAGAATCTGAGACCTTACAGGTGACGTCCTCTTTCCAGTGACCTACAAGAGGACCATACCCACCACCATATCCACCGCCATACCTACTATGACCATCACGAGCCCGGGGGTACTGTCGGTGCATTATGTCCAACGAAGTCATGATGGATATCATCAGTCGCGCAAATCCTCGCCTCCCATAAACAGGAGCCGTGACTTCTCCTCCAATGGTCGACCATCGAACAAGTTCGCTGGCTGATATATTCTCCCAAAGGCCCAGCGAATATGCGAAAGGATGATTGAGGCTACCTGCGAGAAGTAAAAACCAGAAGGTTAGAATTCTGAAACAGAAAGATTGAAGAGCAGACGCGGCTATACCTGTAAACTTCAGACGCAGGGATGACCCGCGCAGAAAGTTAAAATCCTGTTGCGACAGAAACAGACGCGATCGAAGTTGTGGATTTTAGATACACACAGATCTTAACGTGGTCTAGTTTTAGACCCGCGTCAAAAATAATTGACGCAAAAGGAACCAAATGTGAAAGTTGCCACATCCTTGTTCGAGAAACAAGGGTTGCTACATCCAAGTCTGAAGCCCTTGACCAAAATTAAAGTTCTTTGAAGTCAACAACCTCAAACGCGAGCTCTATATGCAAAGCTCGCGTCTCACAGTCCAGGTATAGAGTTTATCACACTTGCGTCCAAAGGACTTTAAGTTAGAGTTCAGACTCAGTCAATTCGCGCTTCATCAAGAAATCTAAAAAGCGTGACTTCCAAATAATGGGTACACCAGTCAGACCTCAAAGAAGGTCAAGAGAGTGAATCTCTTCAAGGGACAGCAAAACCGAAACTCATGTTGGGCTGAGTATGTCATGGTGACAATTAATTCCTACCCGCAGAAGAACCCGCTAGAGGTTGAACTTTCTGCATCAAGGCGCGGGTATAAAAGGTGCTCAGAGGGACGCTTTTTGATCTTGAAATCACTTGACAGTGATAATCTTCAGGAAAGATTAAAGGAAAGCATGTAAACTTTGAGTCTTCGCTATCCATGGAGGTACAGCCCATTGAAGAAGAAGATTAAGTCAAAATGAAGTCCCTTAGAGCGCCTACTCTTAAGGGAAAACAGTCTAAGCAATAAACTGTTAAGGGGACAAGGCCTATTTATAGGCAACCCATAAGGCCTATAATTAATGGCGTAAAATTCAGAGCCATCGGCCTTAATTCCCGCACGAACGTCGAAAACCCAATAAAGAGCCGATGCGTGGATTGCCGTTTCGGGAAACGTCAAGGACACGAGTCCCCAATCGTCAACGCCGACTTGGCATTTAAAGATATTAACGTCAAAGCCCAATGAAGAGCTGGCGCGTGGATTGCCATTTCGGGAAACGTCGGAGGACACGAGTCCCCAATCGTCAACGCCGACTTGGCATTTAAAGATCTAACAAAAATCTTTAAGACGAGCTGCATGTAACGCTTAGGAGGTTGCGTCAAGTATAGATTGAAAGGCCGCGTCCTGAGATCCGCATCCTTTCATAAACCCGAAGGCTGCGTTCCTTTCATTTCTGCTAAGAGACCCGCGATCGCGTTTCTGAGAGTGATTCAGAGCTGCGTCTCCTCAGCGAATTGGATCCTGAGTTCGCATTAACTTGAAAGCTACGTTCCGAAGCTTGCGTCCTCAACAGAGAAGGCCTATGTCATTCACGAGGAGCCCAGAACTGCGTCTCCATTGTGAGATGATAGTTGTGTCTTTATCATAAACTCAATACAGCCTAAGTTTGCGCCTTATCAAGAGTCCAGAGACACGTCTCTATTGAGCCAGTGCCGCATCCCCATCAATTGCTGGGATCCATGCATCAGTTTTTGAGGAGCCTACGATCGCGTCTCCACTGCATCCTGACAGGATCAAGGGCCGCGTCTATAGATCTGCGTCCTTTCAGGAAGGCCGCGTCCCCTTTATAGAAGAACACAAATTTGCGTTTCCAAACAACGCCCTTTTGTCCTTAAGCCAGACCTACGCCCTTATCAAAAAAAAGAAGGTTCGCGCATCTTTCTTGATAAGCTTGAACGGCATCTGGAGTAATCACTTAGGGCCGCGTCCCCCAGGATCGCATCTCCATTATGAATGAAAATCTCGTCTCGCTCAACAACTCAGTTCAGTCTGAGTTTATTATTCATGGCCGACTAGAATACATTTTACAAATGGTCAAAGACTACGGTTATGAAAGATTGAGCTCATCTACAGCGAGCAAAAACCTTAAAACAGAGGAAAATTTTGAAGACTTTTATTATTTGATTCAAAAATAGTAAAGTAATACAGACACTCTTGACAAGTAGAGTGTTCTTTTTAAACAAAAAAAGGGGGGCGAACCATACAAAAAGAAGGAGGCTAATAATCTTGCTTCGTCAAAGAACGGATTTGTTCCCGGAGACGATGCATTTCGTGCTGACGTGCCTTCTCAGCCTCCATTAGAGCTTGGACCCGTAGCTCCTCCTCAGACAAAAATCTCTTCGCAGCCAGTTGCGCTTGAAGAGACTCCAACCTGGAGGAATGAGCGGAGAGGCTTTCTTCAGCCTGCGTTCTAGCATTTTCCAGCTCCTCCAGCCTTTTCCTAGCAGCGGCAAGCTTCTGCTCATTGATCTCGATCAAGGCTTGTGCCCTGGCTATGATAGCTTGAGCAGTGGCAATAACATGCTCTGCACTCTGTATGACGATTTCAGATTCCTTCTAATCGCCAATCAGTCTTTGGTGGTCAGCTTGAAAATGTTGGAGATGGTGGGTCTCTTCAGCTATTTGTTCCTCCATCTCCTTTCGCTCATATTCTTGAGCGGCAAAAAGCTTATTCAGAGTTGTCCGAGCCTCATCTACTGAACCAGCATCTTCCAAAGACTTGAGCTCCCTCAGATGGCTTCCCAGCTGCTCCACCAGCATCAGGCATGCCCTAGCCTGCGAAGGACTCCTAGTATGACCAACGTTCTCGATCTGATTTTCGAGAAGTATTCGGGCAAACTCGAAAGAGCTGCCCCCAGAAAGGATGAGGTCAATACAAGATCTTATGAAAGTAAAAATTGCTGCACCATTTGACGTGCCAGCTCTTCCATCATGTCGTTGGTTTGAGATAACCCTGTTGATGTACTCCCGGACCCCCTTTCCACGACAGGGTGAGAGACGGGAGTCAGTTCATCTAGCACAGGAGTGAGGCCGATGATAAGTTCATCAGGTGCTGAAGTAGTCATCAATACTTCCGAGACGGTTATTGTCGTGGCGGCCTCCACTGCGACAGGAGTAACAGCAAACCTTTCGACATCGGGTTCTCCGGTCAAGGTTTGAACTGTACTACCTTCTGCGTCAATGCTTACCGCAGGATTCTCTACTTGAGCTACTCTAGCGCTCTCTGCAAACCACTAAAATATCAGTAATGACAATAAAAAGGAGAATATTCAATACATCGGTATTCCCTTACCAAGTTGAGGATCTGGAGATGGCGAATTTCTGGATAGGTCGTGTGGGGTTGAGGTCTCCCCGACCCCGATGGTCACACTTTCTTGAGGCATCCCGATAATAGGAACCTCAGGGCCCTCTTGCTGGGCAAGCTCTTGAATCATCTCTTCGATATGAGAGGAGGTGGTGGCTTCACTGTCGACAGCCAGCCCTGAAAATCAAAAGTAAATGTCAGAACCCTTCCCTAACTTGAGAAGGAGACGGTTCAAGAAAATAAGGAAAACACCTTCGGTAGCAGCAATTAGTGCTATCGGTGAAGCCGTCACAGGGTCGCATCCTTGTCTCTCTTCCTCTAAAATATGCAAATATTTGCTCGTATCAGGAAGAGCGGGTTCGTCGCCGAAATCAACTTCTTCGCCAGAATAATACCCATGTTCTTCAAACGATGAAGATGACAGTTCAACACAGGCGGGCTCAGCAATCAAGACTTTACTGCTAAGCACCCCAGAGTAGGACTGGGATCAAGAACCCGTGAAGTGGGCATCAATACACTGGGAGACCCAGGCTGTTGCGTCTCAACCCTTCTCTTATAAACTGAAGAAGGCCAGGCCGAGTTGAGACCCCTGGGATTTCAACGTCATCCCTCCCTACCAAGTCAACTTCGGGTCGCTCAGCCTCTTCAGCCACGATGGGTTCACCTGCAAATTCTCCTTCTTCTAGGATCATGGGGCCCCTGCTGCGTAGACCTCGAGGACGAAGAGGGGGATCTCCTCTTCCTCCCTCTGCTCCTTAACACTAGAAGGAACTACCTCGGACATTGAAGCTTCAGCCTCCGATTCTCTCCTAGCCTTCTTCAGGGTAGGCTCACCCTTGGAAGTAGAGCCGTGGGAACGTTTGGACACAGCCTGCCGACTCTTTTTAATGGGCTGTTCTTTGGGTGTTGCTGCTCTCGGTCCCGTCTCTGTTTCCCCTCCTGTTTCTTTCTCGGCTGCCTGATATCGTCCATACCTCGCGCACGTTTGTTGGACTCCAATTTGTCCTTATAAGACGCCTTGATGCTCTTAATGCATTAGGTATTTATTGCAAAACCAGGCATCTTGCTAGCCAGGGAGTACCAAGTACAGAAGCTGAGGCTAGTGTAATAGTTGGGCGTCTTGTGAGGCGAGCTGAAAACTGCTTTTGTCCCTCCAGCCACACTATAATACCATGCCCGAGCATCTTCAAACAAATTTTCACTGAAGGAGAGATTAGCAATGGGGTTACCGACATATAATTGATCATAGCCGAACTGTCAAGCAAAACGGCTCGGCATATAAGGCTCGATCGTACATGAGTTCCCTTGCTGAAAGAGCAGATACCCAGGCTGAATATTTATCAGCCACCAGAAGACTCCCGATGGCAGTCTTGTGAAATCATCTGGTCCCACAAGGTCAGAAAATTTATACCCGTAAGATGCACCAGTAATCTCGGGGAAGCAACGGTCGAGATGATAGTTCGAAGCATTCAGAATATATTTCCGAATGTAGAACATGTAAATAACAAGTCCAGCTTGAGTTCTCCAGCTTCTGCACAAAAGGGACAAACCCCTCAGACAGAGGCACCACCGTCATCAGTGAAGGGCAGTGCCTAACGTACCAAGCTACCAAGTATGTATATGGAAGCTCGATCCTGGGGTTGGGGTCTTTACCCTCGGCCTTCCCTCCGAGTCAACCTCTGGTCTACCCTTGGAGTCAACAATGGCCTCCACTTGGCACAGGCTTTTAACCAGAGCCCGTAATCCGCTCTGAATTCTAGCCACCATTGCTGGGAGAAGGGCGATAGACTTTCCATAGGCCAGCAAAATTGCCGGTATACCACATCGGTGACAACGCTTCAGCATAGCATAAGAAAGCCCGCCAATATCGCCCGGTCAGAAATGGGAACTCGGGCTTGATGATGAAAACTTTTAAAGATCGTGTCAGGTTTGAAAGTATCCTCATTTGACTCCGTGGTGTAAGAGCTTGTAGAGGCATTGATCCTCTCAGCAATTTCTTCGTCAGTGCAAGGAGTCAGACTGGTTACTGGGCTATCTTTCTCATTTATACCGTTGAATAGGTAGCTCACCCAGGACATCTGCTTAATACCCCTACTCCTCCAGGAGGTTATTTGACTGCAGATGTGGAAGTGACACAACACTTCCCAGTATGTCTCGTATACTTGAGGGCTCTCCTTCTTCAAGAGATGAAGTTCTTCAGAAGTCGGAACGTATTCTTCATAAGGGGCATCTCTTATAACAAGCCCTGAGACTTCATACAGCTCATGAAGAGCGAGCCCCATCTCTCCGACCGGGGTGAAAAATGTGCCCGTCAAAGGATTATAGTGCTCCAGGATGCCATAGAAGTTATGGGAGCTTTGCGGGAGGCCATACTGCACAGCCCTGATCGAGTGGTACAGCCCCACTTGTTCTAGCAGAGCTCCAAGTTTGACAAGGACAAATCCAACCATCTTGCCCCACCAGGATCTGTTGGAAGAATGAACCCACCCGAGCGGGCGGAAGTCGACGGGAAAATCACCCCTGACCTTCATGAACTGGTTGATGAAGGTGGTGCCAAGCTGAGGGGTTTCCCCTCTCGGATATTCAGACCTGACCAATCTGGGGAATAAACCAAAGACCTCTTTTTCATGGCCGGCAGAGTGTATTTATTTGGCACCTAGTCTGCCAAAAGAGACACCGGAGACAAATCGGGAAAGATCCCAGTCCATCGCACGGTGAACAGACATATGCTGAAGATAAGATAGGGATACATTTTCTCCATATTGGGAAGAAAGAACCTCCTATCCCCTATCTGACGGAGCCACTTATAATCTCCGTCGTGCAAAATCCTATCTTCCTCGTCGATATCGTCACCAAAGAAGAAAACAGGCTTCCGTAATGGAGTGCGAGAATCTGTCTCAAACAGTCCATCAGAGATAATCTCTCGGAGGGTCATCATAGATTATCTCTGATGGACTGTTTGAGATAGATTCTCGCATTCCATTACGGAAGCATGTTTTCTTCTTTGGTGACGATATCGACGAGGAAGATAGGATTTTGCACGATGGAGATTATAAGTGGCTCCGTCAGATAGGGGATAGGAGGTTCTTTCTTCCCAATATGGAGAGAATGTATCCCCTATCTTATCTTCAGCATATGTCTGTTCATCGTGCGATGGACTGGGATCTTTCCCGATTTGTCTCCGGTGTCTCTCTTGGCAGACTAAGTGCCACAGAAATACACTCTGCCGGCCATGGAAAAGAGGTCTTTGGTTTATTCCCCGGATTGGTCAGGTCTGAATATCCGAGAGGGGAAACCCTTCAGCTCAGCACCACCTTCATCAACCAGTTCATGAAGGTCAGGGGTGATTTTCCCGTCGACTTCCGCCCGCTCGGGTGGGTTCATTCTTCCAACAGATCCTGGTGGGGCAAGATGGTTGGATTTGTCCTTGTCGAACTTGCAGCTCTGCTAGAACAAGTGGGGCTGTACCACTCGATCAGGGCTGTGCAGTATGGCCTCCCGCAAAGCTCCCATAACTTCTATGGCATCCTGGAGCACTATAATCCTTTGACTGGCACATTTTTCACCCCGGTTGGAGAGATGGGGCTCGCTCTTCATGAGCTGTATGAAGTCTCAGGGCTTGTTATGGGAGATGCCCCTTATGAAGAATACGTTCTGACTTCTGAAAAACTTCATCTCTTGAAGAAGGAGAGCCCTCAAGTATACGAGACATACTGGGAAGTGTTGTGCCACTTCCACATCTGTGGTCAAATTGTTGGCCCAAAGGTCTATCACCCTAGTTTTGATGATGATCAACTCATGAAGTTATGTTTACTAATGATCTTGTATTTAATTAGTGACAGATTCATTATCAAGATCTTAGTAGGTGCATAGCTCAACAAAGGACAAAATTTCAAGATTTGGAGCTAGCACGGTGTGATCCAAGGAGCTTTTGGATCAAGCTTGGACCAAGTCAAGAAGATGAGAAGCCTTCAAGGGAAGACTTCAAGAAGATGAAGACTTGTGTCTAGGTATAAGATTTTGTTTTTGTTTTAGATAAAATGTAAAGGATAGATAGTTGGTGGATTGCTCAAGTAGATATCACACACACACTCTTGAATTTGTTGTCTTTTCATAAAAGAATTTTCAGATTTAGAAAACACTTTCATTTTAGAAAAACATAGTTTTTGGTTCTTGGTATTCAAAGTTATATATTTCAACCAAAACCTTATTTAGAGCTTTATGACAAAAACATAGATATTTCATCTTGATTGTGTAGTGGATCATATCCATACACACTAATGCCTTAAAAGTATATCTTGTTTTTGTATTTGATGAAGATTTGGAAAAATATGTTTTGGAAAATATTGTTTTAGAAAAATACAGTTTTTATCATGAGCCAAATATTTCCAAGTTACAAAAATAGTCCAATCTTTTATAACATGCCTTGATTTTGTGCAAGCATGTTTGTATATCAAAGTATATTGGTAAAACTATTTTTGCAAATTTTTATGTATTTTATGGGATTTTATTTAAGCCAAAAAGACTAACTTTTTTTATCCCAGAAAACTGTTTCAGGCTTCAGCCAAGTCGACTAGTCGACTTAACTAGTCGACTATACCTGAAGTCGGTCGACCGGGCCGGTCGACCGACGTGCACAAACGTGCACGCCTGTGTGTACTGGTGGTCAGTCGACCGTGCCGGTCGACCGCTCCAGAGAGCAGTGCTCTCTGGAAAGTTCGGTCGACCGCACCGGTCGAACGTGGCTCCAACGGTCAGAAATCCGACCGTTGGCGGTCGACCGGGCCGGTCGACCGGCAGTACTGACAGATCCCAACGGCTATATTTTTCTGGCCTATAAATTGGGGGGTCTTGTCATTGTTTTCACACATGATTTTAGGAGAACCTTGAGCTAGTTTTTTCCAGTCTTTTAAAAGAGTTTTCTCCACAAAATAGTGAGCAAATATTTCCTATCTAAAGGGAAGAATTTATCAAGAGTGTAAAAGAGATTTCTTGAGTTTTCACCCAAGTTTCAATCCTTGCTTTTTCTCACACCACACTTGAGCCATCCATTGATTATACATCCTATAGGTGTGTTGCAGTGAGAGTGCTTTAGGTGATCAAAGTGTTGTGATCACCAAAGATCTTTTCTTTGTTCTTTGAGGAGACGGGCAAGTGTGCTCGTTTGTGTTTTTGAGTTCGGGTGCGGACTCGGTTGTTTGAGGTGCGGCCTCGGCGAGCCGGTGGGCTTGCGGTGTGTACGGGACTAGGGAGTCCGAGGGCTTGTAGGTGTTGCGGCACCGAGGAGAGATCCATTGGGATCTTGCATAGTGGAAATCCTTCGTGTGTCGAAGGCGGGGATGTAGAGCAAGTGTTCTCGAACCTCGAAACATACCCTTGTGTTTGCGATTGCTATTCTCTCTCTCCTCTCTCTTTGTCTCTTGTTATATCTTGCATTCCTTTATTGTCAATCTTTACATGCTTGATATACTTATGTGCTCATATTGATATATTGCTTGGGATTGTTGCTAACACCTGTATTCAACCAAGAGAGCCAACGCGGCACCTCAACCCATTCAAGGGGAATCTAGAGGAGTTTGTCCAGAGCCCTTCACGGGGAATTCGGCAACACTCTTGTGTTATACATAGTGTTTAGTGTAAAAGTTTTTATTTGGTCATAATTGCTTTTAGCTTCCGCATTATTTGCATCATTCATCATTAAGTGACCATTAGATTAGCCATCACCTATTCACCCCCCCCCCCTCTAGGTGATTTACAATTGGTATCAGAGCTTGGTACTCTGATTTTGGTCTAACAACCTAGAGTAAAAGATCCTTATTTTTAGGCTAATCACAATATTTTTGTACACACACCATGGACTTCATGTCACCACCCATGTTTGACATTGCTAACATCCATATATGGAAGGTGAAGATGTCCTTGTACCTCAAAGCCTTAGGAATTCATGTATATCTTGCCACTACTAATAATGCATATTCTTTAGATGGTAAGAATTTTGAGGCTAATGCAAAAGCCCTTCATGCTATCAAGTCAACCCTAAATGATGATTATTTATCTAGGGTTTCTAATGTTGAATCGGCTTTTGTAGTATGGAACATCATCACCTCCCTCGGCGAAAAAGATCTATACTATGCGGGGAGTGACTCGGATGTTGGAAGCAACACCTCCAACATGTGCTACATGGTCCAAGGGGATGACCCCCTTGAGGTAACTACCGAATCCGAGGATGAGGATGTAGACATGTCATATGATGAGCTATCTACTTTTTGTCATCTATTGCTTGAAAAATATGACATGATTAAAAAGGAAAATAAAAATTTGAAAAAGAACATTGCTTGCATGCATATAGAACAAGATGCATTTAAATCTAACATTGCATGTTTAGAAAAAGACAACAATAATTTGAAAAAGAATTTTGATGCCATGCTTAATGAAAAAGATTCATTAGAAAATAAAATGGCATGCTTAGAAAAAGAAAACAAAGATTTGAAAAATGAGAATGTTTCCTTGCTTACAAAATTGAATGATTTATATGAAGGAAACACTACTTTGAAAAAGAAAGTTGATTTGGTGGAAAATAAAAAGAAGTTGTTTTTTAAGAAAATATTACTTTGAAAAGAAAATTTGTTGAAAAAGAAAAGGATTTTGTTTCACAAAAGAAAAGAAAAATGATCATATATCTCATCATGCTTTACATGCCACCACTAATGAGATAAAAGTTTTGAAAAATAAAATGGATGGTTTGAGTTCAACTTTGAACTCTTGTGCTTTTAATCATTCTAGGTTGGAGTCAATGCTTTCTGTAACGCCCCGATCCTGCGGGTACGGAGACGTTACTGCGACGTATATACGCAGGTCAGAAATACCCTCACGTATATACGCTAAGCATCAGTACAGGCAAGAATCAGAGTACGGAAGCAAGCGGTGCATTATACATTCCAACATACGTAAATACAATTACAAAGTTATCACCAGAGGTGACAAATATTACAAGAATATTACATCACCTGATAGGCGCAAATGCGAGAATACAAAGATATGTACATGTATGAACAGTACAAAAGGGCGCTCACGAGATAGCTGGAGAAGCCGCGAGCCAACAGGGGGAGCAAGGATGGGACTGGAGCTACAGCTGATCTGACCGCTCCACAGAAGTAAACTTGGTCCTCAGCAAGAAGAATCCTCTAGCTCCAAGCTCCAGGACCTGGACGTGAGAATCCAGGGGAGTCAGATGAAACTCCCCAGGCGAGTAGTAATACGAAAAGCCAAATGGCGAGTATAGGTAGGCACATGCGTATCAGTAAATCTGGATTATAAGCATGAAAATCATGTTGTAGACATAAGCATGTAGGAACAATTAGAATGTAGTAGGTGGCATCCATGGTATAACAGGATAAGCAGTAAAGTGGATAGAGCAATACTAGTTATCTCCTAAGTTAACATAAAACCGATAAAACAGAATAAAAACCGATTACGAGTAAATCCAATTGTACAGGTCTAGGTCATGGCTCCACGAGATTAGTACCTCGAAGGAATAATCCAAACAAGGAAAGCCTCATCCATATACCTTTACCTCATGTCACCGTAACCTGAACTTGTACAGCTCGAGTTACAAAACAATACGACGGAATCATATTAGAATATTATTATTAAGCCGTCTAAGTTGTAGGTTTCAGTATGCGTCCCATTACACATATTTCTACTTACAACTTATAGAGCAAGTTATTTGAAAACTGATAAAGTGCGATGAATCATGCTCTGGATGGGCCCCGTACATGCCCGGGACAACGGTTCAGGAGTATCCGGTGCTGAGCCGGAACGTACCGCTAGGTACCGGGACTTATGGACGCCCGAACAGGAATAGAGTATCGCAGATCCCATAGAAATAGGTCTAGGGCGTGTGCATACCCGGCATGAAAATCAGGAGTAGGGGTGCCAGTACACCCCACGGAATCCCTGGTGGCCGCCAGGTGATCCTTTAAATATGTGGCCACGCGTGACTCGATAGTGCCACCATGAACATGATTAATCAGGGCCCATCAGTTTCCCCCAAACCGGGTGCAAGTTGTCTAGTTATAATAATATATCAAGTAAGCAGGACATGATCAGGAATCTAGGATTACATAACAGGAATCATGACAGGAGTCATAGCAGGAAATCAGGTTTAGACAGGAAGTGCTCCTACAGATTCAAGAGGTGGCCCCCACAGATTCAAGAGGTGGCCCCCACCAGGTGTGTGATGTGGCACTTTGTTCCGTGTGGCACTTAGTTCCTTTCAGGACTTGACGGGAACAGGTAGTACAACATGAGTAAGTGTCAAGTAGGAGTATACCAGACGCAGGAAATAGCAGACGCGGGGTTCGCGTTGCAAGAATGGTAGACGCGGGAATAGCAGACGCGGGATAGCAGACGCGGGATAGCAGACGCGGGAAGAGCAAACGCGGGGTTCGCGTCGCAAAGGTGCCAAAACGCGAGGCTCGTGACCTGCGTTTAAATCAGGTCATGAGGAGAACGCGGACGAGAGTATAACTCCGCGTCATGTCAGTATAAATAGAACACAGACGCGAGCTTTAGCTTTGCGTCGCAACGATACAATAACGCGAAGGCCGCGTTAAGGAAATGCCTAGACGCAGGAGGTAACTCCGAGTCTAACAGTACAGCCACACCGCACGACATAAAATACAATAATAAAATGCGTTTACAAGTCCATGACTTGGCGAGCGAGGTCACTCGCATAACTAATAAAGTAGGGGATCAAGAGAAAAGCGAGATAACTCGCCTAACAAGATCTTTGCTGCGTCCAACAAAGGAAAATTCGGCCCCAATCCAAAAGGAGGATACCGGCCCTAAGTCTTGCCGCCGGAGAAGAACGCGGCCAAAATCCTAAAGGAGTGGCCGGTCTTCACAAGTGATGGAGAGAGGTTAAAGAAGGTGGTATGGGGATGTTGTTGTGGAGAAGATGGAGTTTGAGTAAACAAAGGAAGCAAGAGAAGGAGCTCTCTCTCGGTGGTTCCTCTGTTGGAAGCCGCAGGAAGCAAGGAAGAAGAAGAAGAAGAAGTAAAATGAGGGGAGAGAGAAGGAGAGGGGTTATTTATAGGAGTTGGATTGTGAAGTGATGCAAATGAATAAAGGAGAGGGGGGTTTGTGTAAAATTGGGGAGTTAGGTGACTCTCTCCTTTGACCAGCTATGATGATGAGAGGGAATGGGGGTCTCTTGGGAATGACACTTTGGAAGAGAAGAATTAAATGAAGAGAGAGAAAAAGGTAAAGAATGAACATAACAATGTGCACATCCTTTAAGGCAAAAGAAACAAAGAGGGGGGACTTGCGTTTCCCATTCTCAAATGCAGTACACAACCTGCGTTTGGGCCGCAAGGAGCTAAACGCAGAGATTAAAGCTGCATTTAGGAAAAAAACCAAAAGCTGCGTTTAATAGAGGAGAGAGAAAACCATAACGACTAGATGGGGTGATCTGAAGTGCATTAAATGCAACATGGAGAGGATCTCCGCATTAAATGCAGAATCAAGGTAGGTGAAACTCGCGTTTGAGGAAGGAGAGAGAAAATGGGAAAAAGATAAAGTGGAATATATGGGACAATCTCCTCGGTATCTGGGAAAACACTGAAAACTCCGGAAAAGGTCCAAAAATAAAGTAACTTGGAAAACTTCCCAAAAATTCTCAAAAATCATAAATATTATAAAATGATTTTTGGTGAAATCGGTTTTTAGAAATTCAATCTCATTTTAAAGTTAAAAATCCTGAAGTCAACCGTCAATCTCGGTATACACCGGATTGGCCGGATTTTGATAAATTCTGAAAAATCCCAGAAAATGTATTTAGATAGAAAATATGATTTTAGGAAATAATGTCTAAAGGCACTTTTAGAAATTCTAAACCGTTTGTAAATTAAAAATCCGGGAATCGGTCAACGGTACTGGCCAACACCGGTTTTGAAGATTTACAACTTAATTCAGGAAAATTCCAGAAAATCATATAAAATCTAGAATATTGGAAAACGATGTTTAAAACTGAAACCGGTCAAATCGGAATACCAGAATGTCCAAACCGAGCAATACTCTGGGATCGGGCCTTCGGTTCAAACTAAGGTTGACTCCGAATCCACGAATCCAAATCTAAGACAAAACAATCATATAAGGAATTCATAATACAAAATAAACATGGAAGAAAATCAAAAAATACGATCGAGAAACCTGAATACGCAACTAAGTACGTATTCCGGGAGCGGGGTGTTACAATCCATCCACCTTACAAAAAATTGCGTCCTCGCAATTTCGTTAAGGGGTAAATTGAACACAAGGAGGACAAAGGTTGGAATAAAGGCTTCATAAAACCAAAACAGGATTAAGATGAACACAGGAAGGACCAGGATGGACAATGAGAACAGGATAAGGAGGAATATCCACGAAGGATTACCAACTCAAAATACAAAAGGTCAGGGGGGGTGCTGTCACAGTGACTTCTTCAAGGTTCCTGTTCCAGATACTGAGCTTCATACTCTGCGGCTGCTTCCTCTGATACCTCTGCCGCCATGTTGTGAACTTGGCCCCTGCCATAGTCTGCTCTGGGTCTTGCTCCTCTCTGTGGGTGATCATGTTGCTAAGGCGGAAATGGAGCTCTTCGGTCCACGGGTTCTGGGTTCCTTCTCAGTGGTGGAGCTGGAAGTGCCGGGGGTGCTGCTCGTGCTGGAATTGCTGGTGGTATTGGGTAATTCCTCTTGAATGGACAATCACCTATAGAGTGATTTCCAGATCCACATACCAAGCATAGCCTATTAGCTCTTCGGCAATTGCGTTGGATGTGTCTGGGCTTCCGGCAGTACCCGCATATCATCTGTTGCTGGGGAGGTTGGAATGGTCGCTTAATCACTGGACCATGGGTTATCCTAGCTGTATCTTCCTCACTTATCAACTGAAAGGGCCTCTTCACTGACTTGTTCTGCACCTGGTCCTCATTCTTCTTCTCCAGTCCCCTTTCTACTTCACGGGCAATGGAGAGGACCTGAGAGTATGTCTTCAGCTGTTGAGGAATAAGGAACATCTGGACATCCATCTTCAGCCCTTGTTGAAACCTGCTCGCCCTCTTTTCTTCATCTGTCACCATGTAGGGAGCAAACCTGCTAAGCCTCAAGAATTCAGCAGCATATTCATCCACTGACCGGTTCCGTTGCTGCAGCCGGATAAATTGTTCTTCCATTTCTTTCTGAGCTGTGGCAGGGAAGAATCTCTCGTAGAAACCCTTTGAGAATTGGTCCCATGTAATAGGTTTCTCCAGTGTTGTTTCTTCTGCCAACCACCAGGTTCTGGCCACATCTCTCAGCTGTATCTTGGCCACTTCCACTTGGTTCTCATCAGGGACTCGGGCCGCCTTCAAAAGATCTGTGGTGTCTATCAGCCACTGTTCTGCATCCAGGGCTTCTCCGTACCTGAAAAGACCGCCGGCTGTAGTCTCCTGAAATCTGACACGTTGCCTGGCCTCTGCTCTCGGGGTGCAACCAACAGTCCTTAACGTAACAGCTCAGTCTGCTGTTGTTGACTTTGCATCATCCCTTGAAGTATCCTCATCATACCATCATTGTCTCTGTTGGGTCCATCTTGAGAGACACTAGGACCATTACGTGTTCCCCGTCTTTCCATATCTGAGTTGGTTGAAAAGGTGACAAGAAGAAACTGGAAGGTAAAAGATTGAAGGGCTCAGGATACAAGGAATGGATCAGAAGAAAGAGAAAGATAACTCTGCACTTGTAGTTGGATTGTATAACCAAGATTCATGCATTCCAGTTGCAAATTGCTTTACCAATAATTTGCCATCTGGACGTACTGAGGAAGTAAGAGCCTAGGCTCTGATACCACCCTGTAACGCCCCGATCCTGCGGGTACGGAGACGTTACTGCGACGTATATAGCAGGTCAGAAATACCCTCATGTATATACGCTAAGCATCAGTACAGGCAAGAATCAGAGTACGGAAGCAAGCGGTGCATTATACATTCCAACATACGTAAATACAATTACAAAGTTATCACCAGAGGTGATAAATATTACAAGAATATTACATCACCTGATAGGCGCAAATGCGAGAATACAAAGATATGTACATGTATGAACAGTACAAAAGGGCGCTCACGAGATAGCTGGAGAAGCCGCGATCCAACAGGGGGAGCAAGGATGGGACTGGAGCTACAGCTGATCTGACCGCTCTACAGAAGTAAACTTGGTCCTCAGCAAGAAGAATCCTCTAGCTCCAAGCTCCAGGACCTGGACGTGAGAATCCAGGGGAGTCAGATGAAACTCCCCAGGCGAGTAGTAATACGAAAAGCCAAATGGCGAGTATAGGTAGGCACATGCGTATCAGTAAATCTGGATTATAAGCATGAAAATCATGTTGTAGACATAAGCATGTAGGAACAATTAGAATGTAGTAGGTGGCATCCATGGTATAACAGGATAAGCAGTAAAGTGGATAGAGCAATACTAGTTATCTCCTAAGTTAACATAAAACCGATAAAACAGAATAAAAACTGATTACGAGTAAATCCAATTGTACAGGTCTAGGTCATGGCTCCACGAGATTAGTACCTCGAAGGAATAATCCAAACAAGGAAACCCTCATCCATATACCTTTACCTCATGTCACCGTAACCTGAACTTGTACAGCTCGAGTTACAAAACAATACGACGGAATCATATTAGAATATTATTATTAAGCCGTCTAAGTTGTAGGTTTCAGTATGCGTCCCATTACACATATTTCTACTTACAACTTATAGAGCAAGTTATTTGGAAACTGATAAAGTGCGATGAATCATGCTCTGGATGGGCCCCGTACATGCCCGGGACAACGGTTCAGGAGTATCCGGTGCTGAGCCGGAACGTACCGCTAGGTACCGGGACTTATGGACGCCCGAACAGGAATAGAGTATCGCAGATCCCATAGAAATAGGTCTAGGGCGTGTGCATACCCGGCATGAAAATCAGGAGTAGGGGTGCCAGTACACCCCACGGAATCCCTGGTGGCCGCCAGGTGATCCTTTAAATATGTGGCCACGCGTGACTCGATAGTGCCACCATGAACATGATTAATCAGGGCCCATCAGTTTCCCCCAAACCGGGTGCAAGTTGTCTAGTTATAATAATATATCAAGTAAGCAGGACATGATCAGGAATCCAGGATTACATAACAGGAATCATGACAGGAGTCATAGCAGGAAATCAGGTTTAGACAGGAAGTGCTCCTACAGATTCAAGAGGTGGCCCCCACAGATTCAAGAGGTGGCCCCCACCAGGTGTGTGATGTGGCACTTTGTTCCGTGTGGCACTTAGTTCCTTTCAGGACTTGACGGGAACAGGTAGTACAACATGAGTAAGTGTCAAGTAGGAGTATACCAGACGCAGGAAATAGCAGACGCGGGGTTCGCGTTGCAAGAATGGTAGACGCGGGAATAGCAGACGCGGGATAGCAGACGCGGGAAGAGCAAACGCGGGGTTCGCGTCGCAAAGGTGCCAAAACGCGAGGCTCGTGACCTGCGTTTAAATCAGGTCATGAGGAGAACGCGGACGAGAGTATAACTCCGCGTCATGTCAGTATAAATAGAACACAGACGCGAGCTTTAGCTTTGCGTCGCAACGATACAATAACGCGAAGGCCGCGTTAAGGAAATGCCTAGACGCAGGAGGTAACTCCGAGTCTAACAGTACAGCCACACCGCACGACATAAAATACAATAATAAAATGCGTTTACAAGTCCATGACTTGGCGAGCGAGGTCACTCGCATAACTAATAAAGTAGGGGATCAAGAGAAAAGCGAGATAACTCGCCTAACAAGATCTTTGCTGCGTCCAACAAAGGGAAATTCGGCCCCAATCCAAAAGGAGGGTACCGGCCCTAAGTCTTGCCGCCGGAGAAGAACGCGGCCAAAATCCTAAAGGAGTGGCCGGTCTTCACAAGTGATGGAGAGAGGTTAAAGAAGGTGGTATGGGGATGTTGTTGTGGAGAAGATGGAGTTTGAGTAAACAAAGGAAGCAAGAGAAGGAGCTCTCTCTCGGTGGTTCCTCTGTTGGAAGCCGCAGGAAGCAAGGAAGAAGAAGAAGAAGAAGTAAAATGAGGGGAGAGAGAAGGAGAGGGGTTATTTATAGGAGTTGGATTGTGAAGTGATGCAAATGAATAAAGGAGAGGGGGGTTTGTGTAAAATTGGGGAGTTAGGTGACTCTCTCCTTTGACCAGCTATGATGATGAGAGGGGAATGGGGTCTCTTGGGAATGACTCTTTGGAAGAGAAGAATTAAATGAAGAGAGAGAAAAAGGTAAAGAATGAACATAACAATGTGCACATCCTTTAAGGCAAAAGAAACAAAGAGGGGGGACTTGCGTTTCCCATTCTCAAACACAGCACACAACCTGCGTTTGGGCCGCAAGGAGCTAAACGCAGAGATTAAAGCTGCGTTTAGGGAAAAAACCAAAAGCTGCGTTTAATAGAGGAGAGAGAAAATCATAACGACTAGATGGGGTGATCTGAAGTGCATTAAATGCAACATGGAGAGGATCTCCGCATTAAATGCAGAATCAAGGTAGGTGAAACTCGCGTTTGAGGAAGGAGAGAGAAAATGGGAAAAAGACAAAGTGGAATATATGGGACAATCTCCTCGGTATCTGGGAAAACACTGAAAACTCCAGAAAAGGTCCAAAAATAAAGTAACTTGGAAAGCTTCCCAAAAATTCTCAAAAATAATAAATATTATAAAATGATTTTTGGTGAAATCGGTTTTCAGAAATTCAATCTCATTTTCAAGTTAAAAATCTTGAAGTCAACCGTCAATCTCGGTATACACCGGATTGGCCGGATTTTGATAAATTCTGAAAATCTCAGAAAATGTATTTAGATAGAAAATATGATTTTAAGAAATAATGTCTAAAGGTACTTTTAGAAATTCTAAACCGTTTGTAAATTAAAAATCCGGGAATCGGTCAACGGTACTGGCCAACACCGGTTTTGAAGATTTACAACTTAATTCAGGAAAATTCCAGAAAATCATATAAAATCTAGAATATTGGAAAACGATATTTAAAACTAAAACCGGTCAAATCGGAATACCAGAATGTCCAAACCGAGCAATACTCTGGGATCGGGCCTTCGGTTCAAACTAAGGTTGACTCCGAATCCACGAATCCAAATCTAAGACAAAACAATCATATAAGGAATTCATAATATAAAATAATCATGGAAGTAAATTGAAAAAATACGATCGAGAAACCTGAATACGCAACTAAGTACGTATTCCGGGAGCGGGGTGTTACACTTTCAAAGAAACAAACTCCACATATTCATGCACATCATAACCATGCATTTGCTTATGTTGCTCACCATGATCACACTCCTACACATAAGCATACTAAGGTGTACGTATGTACACATTGTGGCCGCAAAGGCCATTTAGCAAAATATTATTATGATAGATTAGATCATTTTAATTTTGCTAAGAATAAAAGATTTTGGGTTCCTTACAACAAAGCTAACCCCCGTGGACCCTACAAGAAAATATGGGTACCAAAACCCCCACCATTTGCTTGTGATGTAGGTGAGGGCTCTCACAAGACGTGAGAGGATTGGTGCCTTGGTAGTGGATGCAATAGACTTGATGGACATACTTTTGGATGCATCGCTATCAAGGAGCTTTGGTGGAAAGACCACCATATTTGGAGCTTTGGAGTTGGTAACAATTTCTAAACTCCTACTTTTATGCACATGCTTTTAATTTCATATATCATATAGCATGTTCATATTTTTGTGTGCTTCATGTAGTATTTACATGTTTAAATGAAGATTTTATCAAAATGTGCATGTATACATATACAAATAGTGAATTACAATTGATTCATATATGATTGAACTTTATGCTCATTTGTACCCACTATTTGCATATGCATAGTCTAGTTTTGATGATTATTTCATTTATACTTGTTATGCCTATTTTTATGCTTTACTTCATGTATAATGTATTTTTAATTCAAATCTAATAAATATACATGTATACCCGTGAGTCTCTTGCCTTCATGCAAACATCATTAATAGACTCTTTTAGATTTGGGATATGTATGTGTATTGTTAGGATTGGATTAATCATACATATACCATGAAGATTAGTGTTTTGATTAAAAATTTTTTTTTTCGTGTTTTTTGTTAAAAATGTGACTTATGAGTTTCAATGACTATTTTCATAAAAATACTAGTTACATGATCGTTTAACACTCACACTTTTGTTAAAATCATTTTTGAGCTTTATAGACCATGAGTGCTTAAATTTTTATGTATCTAGTTTATGAAAAACATAAGATTTGATATATTTGAAGGATCTTTAACTAGTTTTCCAAAAACAATTTATACTAGTTATTTGTTCTTCAAATAATTTTTGAGATTGACACATGATTCTACTCTTCTCAAAATTTGATGCTTCATGATTTGAATATTAGTTTATATGTTAGTTTTTTGTCAACACTAGGATTTATACTTGTACATGTCGTGGGCCACAAATAAATCTATTTATATTTGTGCTTGAACGCTTATTTGAACCCATGAAATGTGCTTGTATTGCTTGGTTTTGATGATACATACATTTTTAAACTTATATTCTCACTTTTTGGATTTGATTTATGATCATGTATTTTTCATTTCATGTATATGTGTATTTTGCCAAACTTTAAGATATACATGTATACCTCTTGAGTCATTTGCCTTTAATGCAAATCTATTTATATGGACTCAATTGTGTTTAAGAGATATGTATGTATACTTATTGTGTTGTCAAAACATACATATATCTTGAAATATATCGTTTTTAATAAAAAAAATTTTTTGATGATTTTCATGTTTTCTTATTTAAAGAAATATTGAGCTTTATTGACATTTTCATGATATCATGTTCCACATAACACTAGTGCACTCACCTCCTTTGAAAATTTTATGGACTTCATGGATATTAGAGTGTTTTTAGTGCCATGTGATTTACTTGTATTTCATGAAAAATATTTTTTTTACTTGAAGGATTCCTTACTAGTTTTAAAATATTTTTCTAGTGCAAATTCTTCATTTGGTAGAGTTTTTCAAACTAAGCTTATTTTCAAATCTATTTTTGAAAACCCCTACCATCTATGGGAGGATGGATGGGCGATTATGCCTTCTATGCTTCATTAAAAATCTTTTACCTTGTGCATATGAAGGGTGGTAGGTTATGAGATATACACTTGATTTTATTGTTATGTCAATTGGTATCATTGAATCGTTTCAATTGGTATCAATATGAACTTATTTTGTATATACTCATATTTTGTTTCTTATATATATGTATGTTTCAATTTCACTTGGTATACTCATTTCTCATACATATATATGATTTCCATGTGCTTAACTCACAATTGGCTCACATTTTTAAAAGCACAAAGTTTATGATGAAAAATAAAAAAAATTTACTATTGATATCAAAATAAAAATATGTTGATTGATATCTCAAATGTGTTTTATTAAGTAAGTTCAAAATCTTAAAGAAAAAAATTTAAAATGTTTGATGTGTATTTCCTATATGCAAGGACAGCTTAACATCTCTCTTACATATGGATTCATGTTGAGTATATTATAAATTGAGGAGCTTGACAACTCTTCTTTATATGATATACGTGTGTAGGGGAGCTTCACATCTCCTCTTATGCATTACATAATATGTGTTATGTGAGTTAGGGCTTGTCATCCCTTCTTCATGTAATGCATATGTGTAGGGAAGCTAACTTAGCGTCTTCCTCTTCATGAATGTATATCGCATATAAATCTTTATTGATTTGTTTCACCCCTTCTTGATCTTTTTGTTTTTGACAAAAGGGGGAGAAAATTTGTTTGATTTGATTTTACTTTGAACCCTTTGTTGATGATTGACAAAAAGGGGGAGAAGTATTTGAGTATATATGCATGTTTTCATTGCTTAAGGGGGAGTAGTATTTGTCTTCCTTGTTATTTATGCATATATGTTTTTGTTTTGCAAATAGGAGAAAAAGATTTATTTTGTTTCATCTCCATCATTTGCATACAAACTTATGAGCTTCATTGTCATATATTATTATTTATGTCTATGCATGAGTTAAGGGGGAGCTTCCTTGAAACTTTACTTTAATCCATGCATATATAACCTCATGAGTTTTGTCATCATCAAAAAGGGGAGATTGTTGGCCCAAAGGTCTATCACCCTAGTTTTGATGATGATCAACTCATGAAGTTATGTTTACTAATGATCTTGTGTTTAATTAGTGACAGATTCATTATCAAGATCTTAGTAGGTGCATAGCTCAACAAAGGACAAAATATCAAGATTTGGAGCTAGCACGGTGTAATCCAAGGAGCTTTTGGATCAAGCTTGGACCAAGTCAAGAAGATGAGAAGCCTTCAAGGGAAGACTTCAAGAAGATGAAGACTTGTGTCTAGGTATAAGATTTTGTTTTGTTTTAGATAAAATGTAAAGGATATATAGTTGGTGGATTGCTCAAGTAGATAACACACACACACTCTTGAATTTGTTGTCTTTTCATAAAAGAATTTTCAGATTTAGAAAAGACTTTCATTTTGGAAAAACATAGTTTTTGGTTCTTGGTATTCAAAGTTATATATTTCAACCAAAACCTTATTTAGAGCTTTATGACAAAAACATAGATATTTCATCTTGATTGTGTAGTGGATCATATCCATACACAATATGCCTTAAAAGTATATCTTGTTTTTGTATTTGATGAAGATTTGGAAAAATATGTTTTGGAAAATATTATTTTAGAAAAATACAGTTTTTATCATGAGCCAAATATTTTCAAGTTACAAAATAGTCCAATCTTTTATAACATGCCTTGATTTTGTGCAAGCATGTTTGTATATCAAAGTATATTGGTAAAACTATTTTTGTAAATTTTTATGTATTTTATGAGATTTTATTTAAGCCAAAAAGACTAACTTTTTTATCCCAGAAAACTGTTTCAGGCTTCAGCCAAGTCGACTATACCTGAAGTCGGTCGACCGGGCCGGTCGACCGACGTGCACAAACGTGCACGCCTGTGTGTACTGGTGGTCGGTCGACCGTGCCGGTCGACCGCTCCAGAGAGCAGTGCTCTCTGGAAAGTTCGGTCGACCACACCGGTCGACCGTGGCTCCAACGGTCAGAAATCTGACCGTTGGCGGTCGACCGGGCCGGTCGACCGGCAGTACTGACAGATCCCAACGGCTATATTTTTCTGGCCTATAAATTGGGGGGTCTTGTCATGTTTTCACACATGATTTTAGGAGAACCTTGAGCTAGTTTTTCCCAGTCTTTTAAAAGAGTTTTCTCCACAAAATAGTGAGCAAATATTTCCTATCTAAAGGGAAGAATTTATCAAGAGTGTAAAAGAGATTTCTTGAGTTTTTCACCAAGTTTCAATCCTTGCTTTTTTTCACACCACACTTGAGCCATCCATTGATTATACATCCTATAGGTGTGTTGTAGTGAGAGTGCTTTAGGTGATCAAAGTGTTGTGATCACCAAAGATCTTTTCTTTGTTCTTTGAGGAGACGGGCAAGTGTGCTCGTTTGTGTTTTGAGTTCGGGTGCGGACTCGGTTGTTTGAGGTGCGGCCTCGGCGAGCCGGTGGGCTTGCGGTGTATACGGGACTAGGGAGTCCGAGGGCTTATAGGTGTTGCGGCACCGAGGAGAGATCCATTGGGATCTTGCATAGTGGAAATCCTTCGTGTGTCGAAGGCGGGGATGTAGAGCAAGTGTGCTCGAACCTCGAAACATACCCATGTGTTTGCGATTGCTATTCTCTCTCTCTCTCTCTCTCTCTCTCTCTCTCTCTCTCTCTCTCTCTTTGTCTCTTGTTATATCTTGCATTCCTTTATTGTCAATCTTTACATGCTTGATATACTTATGTGCTCATATTGATATATTGCTTGGGATTGTTGCTAACACTTGTATTCAACCAAGAGAGCCAACGCGGCACCTCAACCCATTCAAGGGGAATCTAGAGGAGTTTGTCCAGAGCCCTTCACGGGAAATTCGGCAACACTCTTGTGTTATACATAGTGTTTAGTGTAAAAGTTTTTATTTGGTCATAATTGCTTTTAGCTTCCGCATTATTTGCATCATTCATCATTAAGTGACCATTAGATTAGCCATCACCTATTCACCCCCCCTCTAGGTGATTTACACAAATAACCTCTTGGAGGAACAGGGGTGTTAAGAAGATGTCCTGGGCGAGCTACCTATTCAACGGTATAAATGAGAAAGATAGCCCAGTAACCAGTCTGGCTCCTTGCACTGACAAAGAAATTGCTGAGAGGATCAACGCCTCTACAAGCTCTTACACCACGGAATCAAATGAGGATACTTTCAAACCTGACACGGTCTTTGAAAGTTTTCATCATCAAGCCTGAGTTTCCATTTCTGACCGGGCGCTATTGGCGGGCTTTCTTATGCTATGGCTGAAGCATTGTGTGGTGCCAACATTGCCACATGAAGTAATTGTCGCCGATGTGGTGTACCCGGCGGTTTTGCTGGCCTATGGAAAGTCTATCGCCCTTTTTCCAGCAATGGTGGCTGGAATTCAGAGCGGTTTACGGGCTCT
The DNA here is from genome assembly GCA_038442645.1 of Agave tequilana. Lineage (NCBI taxonomy): Eukaryota > Viridiplantae > Streptophyta > Magnoliopsida > Asparagales > Asparagaceae > Agave > Agave tequilana. The sequence continues at coordinate 265,304 of JAVJIF010004744.1, forward strand.
GGTTAAAAGCCTGTGCCAAGTGGAGGCCATTGTTGACTCCAAGGGTAGACCAGAGGTTGACTCGGAGGGAAGGCCGAGGGTAAAGACCCCCAACCCCAGGATCAAGCTTCCATATACATACTTGGTGGCTTGGTACGTTATGCACTGCCCTTCACTGATGACGGCGGTGCCGCTATCTGAGGTATTTGTCCCTTTTGTGCAGAAGCTGGAGAACTCAAGCTGGTCTTGCTATTACATGTTCTACGTTCGGAAATGTATTCTGAACGCTTTGAACTATCATTTCGACCGCTGCTTCCCCGAGATTACTTGTGCATCTTACGGGGATAAATTTTCTGACCTTGCGGACCAGATAATTTCACAAGACTGCCATCGGGAGTCTTCTGGTGGCTGATTAATATTCGGCCTCGGTATCTGCTATTTCGGCAAGGGAACTCATGTACGATCGAGCCTTATATGCCGAGCCGTTTTGCTCGACAGTTCGGCTATGATCAATTATATGTCGGTAACCCCAATGCTAATCTCTCCTTCAGTGGGAATTTATTTGAAGGTGCTCGGGCATGGTATTATAGTGTGGCTGGAGGGACAAAAGCTATTTTCAGCTTGCCTCACAAGACGCCCAACTGTTACACTAGCCTCAGCCTATGTACTTGGTACTCCCTAGCTAGCAAGATGCCTGGTTTGTAATAAATACCTCATGCATTAAGAGCATCAAGGCGTCTTATAAGGACAAGTTAGAGTCCAACAAACACGCGCGAGGTATGGACGAATATCAGACAGCTGAGAAAGAAACAGGAGGGGAAACAGAGACGGGACCGAGAGCAGCAGCACCCAAAGAGCAGCCCATTAAAAGAGTCGGCAGGCTATCTTCAAACGTTCCCACGGCTCTACTTCCAAGGGTGAGCCTACCCCAAAGAAGGCTAGGAGAGAATCGGAGGCTGAAGCTTCAATGCCCGAGGTAGTTCCTTCTAGTGTTAAGGAGCAGAGGGAGGAAGAGGAAGAGGAAGAGGAGATCCCCCCTCTTCGTCCTCGAGGTCTACGCAGCAGGAGCCCCATGATCCTAGAAGAAGGAGAATTTGCAAGTGAACCCATCGTGGCTGAAGAGGCTGAGCGACCCGAAGTTGACTTGGTAGGGAGGGATGACGTTGAAATCTCAGGGGTCTCAACTCAGCCTGTGCCTTCTTCAGTTTATGAGAGAAGGGTTGAGACGCAACAGCCTGGGTCTCCTAGTGTATTGATGCCCACTTCACGGGTTGTTGATCCCAGTCCTACTACTGGGGTGCTTAGTAGTAAAGTCTCGATTGCTGAGCCCGCCTGTGTTGAACTGTTATCTTTATCGTCCGAAGAACATGGGTATTATTCTGGCGAAGAAGTTGATTTTGGTGACGAACCCGCTCTTCCTGATACGAGCAAATTTTTGCATATTTTAGAGGAAGAGATACAAGGATACGACCCTGTGACGGCTTTACTGATAGCAATAATTGCTGCTACCGAAGGTGCTTTCCTTGTTTTCTTGAACCGTCTCCTTCTCAAGTTAGGGAAGGGTTCTGACATTTACTTTTGATTTTCAGGGCTAGTTGTCGACAGTGAAGCCACCACCTCCTCTCATATCGAAGAGATGATTCAAGAGCTTGCCCAGCAAGAGGGCCCTGAGGTTCCTATTACCGGGATGACTCAAGAAAGTGCGACCGTCGGGGTCGGGGAGACCTCAACCCCAGACGACGTATCCAGGAATTCGCCATCTCCAGATCCTCAACTTGGTAAGGGAATACCGACGTATTGAGTATTCTTCTTTTTATTGTCATTACTGTCATTTTAGTGGTTTGCTGAGAGCGCTGGAGTAGCTCAAGTAGAGAATCCTGCGGCAAGCATTGACGCAGAAGGTAGTACGGTTCAAACCTCGACCGGGGAACTCGATGTCGCAAGGTTTGCTGTTACTCCTATCGCAGTGGAAGCCGCTATGACAATAACCGTCCCGGAAGTATCGATGACTACTTCAGCACCTGACGAACCTATCATCGGCCTCACTCCTGTGCAAGATGAACTGACTCCCGTCTCTCACCCTGTCGTGGAAAGGGGGTCCGGGAGTACATCAACAGGGTTATCTCTAACCAACGACATGATGGAAGAGTTGGCACGTCAAATGGTGCAGCAATTTTTTTACTTTCATGAGATCTTGTATTGACCTCATCCTTTCTGGCGGCAGCTCTTTTGAGTTTGCCCGAATACTTCTCGAAAATCAGATCGAGAACGTTGGTCATACTGGGAGTCCTTCGCAGGCTAGGGCATGCCTGATGCTGGTGGAGCAGCTGGGAAGCCATCTGAGGGAGCTCAAGTCTTTGGAAGATGCTAGTTCAGTAAATGAGGCTCGGACAACTCTGAATAAGCTTCTCGCCGCTCAAGAATATGAGCGAAAGGAGATGGAGGAACAAATAGTTAAAGAGACCCGCCATCTCCAGCATTTCCAAGCTGACCACCAAAGGCTGATTGGCGATTCGAAGGAATCTGAAATTATCATACAGAGTGCAGAGTAGGTTATTGCCACTGCTCGAGCTACCATAGCCAGGGCACAAGCCTTGATCGAGATCAATGAGCAGAAGCTTGTCGCTGCTAGAAAAAGTTGGAGGAGCTGAAAAATGCTAGAACGCAGGCTGAAGAAAGCCTCTCCGCTCATTCCTCCAGGTTGGAGTCTCTTCAAGCGCAACTGGCTGCGAAGAGATTTTTGTCTGAGGAGGAGCTGCGGGTCCAAGCTCTGATGGAGGCTGAGAAGGCATGTCAGCACGAAATGCATCGTCTCCGGGAACAAATCCGTTCTTTGACGAAGCAAGATTATTAGCCTCCTTCTTTTTGTATGGTTCGCCCCCCTTTTTTTGTTTAAAAAGAACACTCTACTTGTCAAGAGTGCCTGTATTACTTTTATCATTTTTGAATCAAATAATATAAGTCTTCAAAATTTTGCTTTGTTTCAAGTTTTTTGCTCGCTGTAGATGAGCTCAATCTTTCATAACCGTAGTCTTTGACCGTTTGTAAAACGTATTCTGTAGTCGGCCATGAATAATAAACTTAGACTGAACTGAGTTCTTGAGCGAGATGCGGTTTTCATTCATAATGGAGACGTGGTCCTCGGGGACGCAGCCTTAAGTGATTACTGCAGACGCCGTTCAAGCATATCAAGGAAGACGCGCGAACCTTCTTTTTTTTTTGATAAGGGCGCAGCTCTGGCTTAAGGACAAAAGGGCGTTGTTCGGAAATGCAAATTTGCGTTCTTCTATAAAGGGGACGCGGCCTTCCTGAAAGGATGCAGATCTATAGACATGGCCCTTGATCCTGTTAGGATGCAGTGGAGACGCGATCTTAGGCTCCTCAAAAACTGATGCATGGATCCCAGCTAATTTATGGGGACGCGGCATTGGCTCAATAGAGACGTGTCTCTGGACCCTTGATAAGGCGCAAACTCAAGCTGTATTGAGTTTATGATAAAGACACAACTGTCATCTCGTAATGGAGACGCAGTTTCGGGCTCCTCGTGAATGACATAGGCCTTCTCTATTGAGGACGCAAGCTTTGGAACGCAGCTTTCAAGTTAATGCGGACTCAGGATCCAATTTGCTGAGGAGACGTGGCTCTGAATCACCCTCAGAAACGCGATCGCGGGTCTCTTAGTAGAAATGAAAGGAACGCAGCCTTCGGGTTTATGAAAGGACGTGGATCTCAGGACGCGGCCTTTCAATCTGTGCTTGATGCAACCTCCTAAGCGTTTCATGCAGCTCGTCTTAAAGATTTTTGTTAGATCTTTAAATGCCAAGTCGGCGTTGACGATTGGGGACTCGTGTCCTCCGACGTTTCACGAAACGGCAATCCACGCGTCAGCTCTTCATTGGGCTTTGACGTTAATATCTTTAAATGCCAAGTCGGCGTTGACGGTTGGGGACTCGCGTCCTTGACGTTTCCCAAAATGGCAATCCACGCGTCGGCTCTTTATTGGGCTTCGACGTTCGTACGGGAATTAAGGCCAATGGCTCTGATTTTTACGCCATTAATTACAGGCCTTATGGGTTGCCTATAAATAGGCCTTACCCCCTTAACAGTCCATTGCTTAGACTGTTTCCCCTTAAGAGCAGGCGCTCTAAGGGACTTCATCTTGACTTAATCTTCTTCTTCAATGGGATGTACCCCCATGGATAGCGAAGACTCAAAGCTTATATGCTTTCCTTTAATCTTTCCTGAAGATTGTCACTGTCAAGTGATTTCAAGATCAAAAAGTGTCCCTCTGAGCACCTTTTATACCCGCGCCTTGATGCAAAAAGTTCAACCTCTAGCGGGTTCTTCTGTGGGTAGGAATTAATTGTCACCATGACATACTTAGACCAACATGAGTTTCTGTTTTGTTGTCCCTTGGAGAGATTCACTCTCTTGACCTTCTCTTGAGGTCTGACTGGTGTACCCATTATTTGGAAGTCGCGCCTTTTAGATTTCTTAATGAAGCGTGAACTGACTGAGTCTGAACTCTAACTTAAAGTCCTTTGGACGCAAGTGTGATGAACTCTGTACATGGACTGTGAGACGTGAGCTTTGCATATAGAGCTCGCGTTTGACGTTGTTGACTTCAAAGAACTTTAATTCTAGTCAAGGGCTTCAGACTTGGATGTAGCAACCATTGTTTCTCGAAAAAGAATGTGGCAACTTTCGCGTCTGGTTCCTTTTGCGTCAATTATTTTGGATGCGGGTCTAACACTAGACCGCGTTCAGATCTATGTGTATCTAAAATCCACAACTTTGATCGCGTCTGTTTCTGTTGCAACAGGATTTTGACTTTCTGCGCGGGTCATTCCTGCGTCTGAAGTTTACAGCTATAGCCGCGTCTGCTCTTCAATCTTTTTATTTCAGAATTCTAACCTTCTGGTTTTTACTTCTCACAGGTAGCCTCAATCATCCTTTCGCATATTCGCTGGGCCCTTGGGAGAATATATCGGCCAGTGAACTTGTTCGATGGTCGACCATTGGAGGAGAAGTCACGGCTCCTGTTTATGGGAGGCGAGGATTTGCGCGACTGATGACATCCGTCAAGACTTCATTGGACATAATGCACCGACAGTACCCCTGGGCTCGTGATGGTCACAGTGGGTATGGCGGTGGATATGGTGGTGGGTATGGTCCTCTTGCAGGTCACTGGAAAGAGGACGTCACCTGTAAGGTCTCGGATTCTCCCTTCACCAGTCTTACCCTAGAAGTGACATCGATGAAAAATCCATGTTCATTAGATGACTTTCTGGTGGTAGAGATGTTCATCAACGAAGGATCATGGCCTACACCAGTTGGTTGGGTGAAATTAGAAGGTTCTGCTGCATTTCGACCTCAAGAAACACCATTGTTCTCGGTCAACGATGGACTCCTTCGATGTTTACGCCACGCATTATGATGTAATCAGCATCCGATCGTTACAATAGTGCTCAGCCCTTCTTTGGCGCTCGTCCAAACATCTTGTATTTGGAGTGGTAAGAATGCTTCAGGGAGTGAGTGCAACCTTTTACTGAGAGAGGGACTTCTTTGTACTCCTGTATTGTAACACTCAATCTTATTGTATAAGAGAGCGTTTTATATCACTTTCATATGTCTGGACATAAATAAAAGCGACACTTTTTTCCTTGGCTTCTTCTATTGTCTTGAATTCCTTTTTTGTATTGAAAATTAGATGAATAGAAGTAAAGGATCTTTGGCTAGCTAAAAATATGATAATACTCCTAACGAGTCAAAGTTTGTAGGAAAATCCTATTTCAGGAAATTCAACAATGCTGTCAGAGGTGTGATATTAACTTGACAGGAATAAGATAATTCTTGTAGACTTGCCAATCTATAAATGAGAATGACAAGTGGAATTTGTACCCCCAGGGAGGATGAGTTTTCATCAGAGGTTCGGTGTTAACTTGACTAAGACTCGGTTGGAGATTTAATGAAAACACTGTTAACGGTGTAATGTTAACCTAACAATATTTTTAAGTGGATTTGTTATTTTGTTGACGAGAATAACAAGTGAGACTAGACTCACGGGGAATCTAGGAGGACTTTTTCCGTTAGAGATGTGATATTAACTTAACGGGTTAAATAAAGTCTTGTTAGAAGTGTGATGTTAACTCGACAAGGGTGTGAGTCAGAGGTGTGATATTAACTTAACTCAAGAGTGTTCCAGCTTCATTTGAGAAAACTGAAAGTGTCACTGTCATAGGTGTAATGTTTAACTTGACAGTGAGGGTAATGCTAGAGGTATAATTTCGAACTTGGTATTGGTCATCTCGACTTTGACAAGGAAGTCTGAGGGAAAGTCATGGCCATAGGTGTATTGTTGAACTTAGCAATGACCTGGATGGTAAGGTGTAATGTTAAACTTAGCATCGCTCATTTCAGCTTCGATACGAAAGTCTGAGGGAAAGTGACTGTCAGAGGTTTAGTATTGAACTTGGCAGCAATTTAATCACTGTTAGAAGTGTAATGTGAAACTTAACAATAATTTGTCAGAGGTGTGGTATTAACTTGACAGAAATTGGCTCGAGATAGGAGCAATTTGAGGACCTGTCTTTCTACTGATGAGAAGTGACAAGTAGAATTTAAAATGTCAGAGGTGCAATATTAAACTTGACAGTGATTGATTTGCGATATAAGCAATTTTGAAGGCTTATCATTCTATTGATGAGAGTTGACAAGTGAAGTTGGAAGTGTCAGAGGTGTAGTGTTAACTTGACAAATTTGACGACTCGCTACTCCATCTAGAGCTGAGACAAGTAAGATTTGCACTTATTAGGGAGTATTGAGATTTTTCATTGCCAGAAGTATAATGTTAACGTAGCAGTGACTGTATTTTATGGACTTACCATTCCGTGTATGAGAATTGGTAAGAGATTTTGGAGGAGGGAGTGGGACCAAGTCTACTTAGGATTTTTAGCAAACCCTCAGCTATCAACGGATTTGGTGTGCCTTTACCAACTACCGTTTGAGTTAGGCTAGCCATGCTATTCCCCTTAGCATGATGAGTTATCGAAGACTTATGTTGGGCTTAGAAGCCAACATTTTCCTCTGTCCTTAGCCGCCGGAGGCGTCAGACGTTAATGAAGGTAGAAATACAACCCAAGTTTCGCCTTTTGTTGCTTTCTTAATATGTGCATCATACATCCCGGTGCAGTTAGTGCTCAATTAGCTTGTCATTGGTCTATCGTGATGTAACCTAGTAAAGGAAAGAAGCTTTTCTTGGATCTGGAGTTTTGATCAGAGGTGTAATATTAACTTGGTCAGAGGAAAAGTACTATTCAAGGAAAGTACTTCTTCAAGAATCTGCCGTTGATCGGCATCATGAGTGTATCGCCATTTGAAGTTATGAAGCGATATGCTCTATTTGAGTAGACTGACTCAACTACAAATGGTCCTTCCCATTTGGGTTGGAATTTTCCTTTTGTCTTATGTGTCATCACCATAGGTCTTCTGACGGCTAAGACAAGGTCACCTTTCTTGAAAGTTCACGCCTTAACTTTCTTGTTGAAGGCTCTTGTAATCTGGGCTTGGTAGAGCTCGATCTATTATTGGGCATGCAGACGTTTATCAGCTAAGACTTCCAATTCTTGAAGTCGCAGTCGATGCTTCTCCTCCTTTTTCATCTCTACTGTCAAGGCGACGCGTAGAGATGGAATTTGAATTTCTAGTGAAAGCACGGCTTCACACCCATATACCAAAGAAAATGGCATAGCTTTAGTTGGGGTTCGAACAGTTGTGCGATAGGCCCATAAGCATTCACCTAACTTGTCGTTCCAGTCACGCTGACTTTTCGAGACGAATTTCTTGAGAAGCTTGCCAATGGTCTTGTTGAAAGCTTCTGCGAGACCATTAGCAGCGGGGTAGTATACCGTTGAGGACACACTCTGGATTCTGAACTTAGTGCAGAACCTCTAGGAAGCCTGACTGACGAACTGGGGTCCATTGTCATGGACGATTCGCCGAGGTACACCAAAATGATAGATGACGTGATGTTTAATGAATTTGATCATATCAGATGACTTTACCTCCTTCAAAGGAATGGCCTCAGCCCATTTAGAGAAGTAATCGGTTATGGCTAAAATGAACCGATGTCCTTTTGATGAGGTGGGCTGATAGGGCCAACTACGTCCATGCCTCACATCTCAAATGGCCAGGTAGAAGTTATAGAGTGGAGGTATCTTGTTGCTTGATGGATAAAATCACCATGCACTTGGCAGGCGTGACATCTTTTGGCAAAGGTGATAGCGTCAGTGATCATCTTATGCCAATAATATCCCAACCTTTGGAGTCGATTCCCAAGTTTAGGCCAGGTTGATGGGCTCCACACATGCCGTCATGGGCTTCTTTCAATACCTCCTGTGCCTCCTTTTGTGATAGGCAGCGAAGCAAGATCTCGTCATGCGATCGACGATACAATGTTCGTGTGATCGCATTATAGTAGAATTTGGGGGCTTTCCTTCTAATGGTAGCCGCTTCTTTGGTATCATCAGGCAGGATGTCGTACAAGACATAATCAATGTAAGGGAATCGCCAGTCTCTAGGCTCTGGGCCGGTTGACGACTCAAGAGCTTCTTTGACTTGACAGTTCCTTATCAGCTTCGGGTAATCTTCAGAAGCAATTCTTGGGCAATACAGGTCGTGGCTGTGGATAAGTATTTTCTCTACTACTCCAGCTGGAAGGGCTAAAGAGGCAGCGAGAGACGCCAGTGCATCTGCATGCGCATTTTGCTTGCGTGGTACATGGTCGATGTAAAAGTTTATGAACTTCTCGGCCATGTGGACAGTTGCGTTGTAATAGGGTACTAAATCTTCATGTCTGACTTCGTACTCCCCACGAACTTGGTTGACGATAAGTTTAGAGTCACCACATGCCTCGAGATTTTTAACGCCAATCTCATCAGCGAGTTGCATTCCAATCAAAAGGGCATTGTACTTCGCTACATTGTTGGAACAAGGCTCGGTTAATGAGACGGCTCGAGGAATCACATAGTTCTGTGGGGAGACGAGTACTACCCCTACTCCTGCTATGATATGTCCTTTCGGGCCTGTTCTCGATGCACCGTCAAAGAAAAGTTGCCACACTTGTCTTTCAAAAGATGGCTGGGTCAGGCAGACTTCAGCGACCTCGTCTGGGAGATCCTCATAAAGTTTAGTTGCCCTCGAATCTGGATGCTCAGCCAGGAAATCTGCCACCGCTTGTCCCTTCACGGCTTTTTGTGGTAAAAAGCGCATTTTCTATTGGGATAGCAGTATGGCCCATTTTGCTAATCGGCCGTTTAACGATGATGGCTTTGTCATGAGTAACCTCAAGGGGTTAACGTTTGATATGACGTTTATAGTTTGGCCTACCAAATAGTGTCGCGTTTTCTGAACAGCGAACACCAATACCAAACATTCCTTCTCGATCGGGTTGTATCGATGTTCGGCCCTGATCATGGTTCTACTCAAATAATAGATTGCTTGTTCGCGTCCTTGATCATTGTTCTGGGCTAGTAAAGCTTCTAAAGAATGATCTATTACTCAGACGTATATCAGGAAAGGTTTTCTGGACACCAGAGCTGTAAGGACTGGTGGTTGTATGAGGTACTGTTTAATTTCCTCAAACGCTTGTTGGCAAGCATTATCCCAAATGAACGAGACACCCTTTTTCATTAATTTGGTAAAGGGTTGGCATCTTTCGGAGAGATTTGAGATGAACCTTCAGATGTATGCCAATCGTCCTTGCAATCTCCAGAGTTCTCTGAGATTCTGTGGAGGTTGCATCTCTGAACGGCGCGAACTTTTTCCGGGTCCAAATGAATTCCTGTGGAAGTTACGACAAACCCTAGGAATTTGCCACTGGCTACCCCCAGGAAGGATTTGGTGGGGTTCATCTTCAACTGATGGGTCCGCATAATGTCAAAGATAGCCTTTAAATCGGCTATGTGATCACCTTTGGCGCGGCTTTTTACTGCAATGTCGTTAACATAGCATTCCACCGTTTTGCGCATGTTTTCGTGGAAAATGGCGTTCATGGCCCTCTGATATGTCGCCCCCGCATTCTTTAGTCCGAAGGGCATGATGGTGTAGCAGTATACCCCCAGTGGTGTCTTGAAAGAGGTATGTTTTTCATCATCAGGATACATTTTGATTAGGTTATACCCTGAGAATCCATCCATGAAGGACATTCGCTCGAATCCACACGTATTGTCAATCATGACATCCGTTGAAAGTGAGAATTCGTCCTTGGGACAGGCCTCGTTTAGATCGCGAAAATCAATACAAATCTGGATCTTTCTGTTCTTTTTGGCAACGGGGACGATATTGGCTACCTAATCAGGATGTTGTTCTTCCCTGATGAAGCCAGAGTCTATAAGTTTTTTGACTTCTGACTGAATTGCCTCCATTACTTCTGGACGGAACCGTCGCTGCTTTTGTTTGACAGGCTTTACGTCCGAATTAATGTTGAGGTGATGCATAGCCACTCGAGGATCAAATCCAAGCATGTCCTCATAATTCCATGCGAAAACATCTATATATTCTCGCACAAGAGATATTAAATCCTCTTTCTCAGAGGGCAACAGGCTTTCGCTTATAAAGATGGGCTTAGGATTAGCCTCGTCTCCTAGATTAATCTGAGCAACCTTATCCTCCGTGGGTGGCTCGCGCTGTTCAAAGCGAGTATCCCAAAGAGCATTTAAGTGTTTGATCCAAAGATCTGTATCAGATTGGATTATTTCTTCATTTCTGTCTTCTAGGTGGCTTGCTGAAACCATATTCACTGAAAGTTCCATGAAGATGTTGCCGATACTAACATCTGACTCCCACGATGACGTGCCCGATGAGTAATTATAGCATAATGACTCTTCAGACTCAGAGGCTGATGGATCAGAGTTGACACATAGCCCAACCCCCTACGAGTCTGATGATAATAATCAGGGGTTTTCCCTTTTGGCACAAAAGATCGGAGTAGTATTCTCCTTCCTTTGTTGAAATTCAACCTTGGACCGTTTGTCAGATCATACCCCATGCTTTCCATCATTCTGAGTGCATTTGGCTCATAATGACCAAACTGAGGGGGTTCCTTCTCGCTTTCTAATTCTTCACGGGACATCGGTTCGGATTTAGTTCATCCGAAAAGAATTGATTTTTGGCCTTTCTGTCCTGCTGGAACCATGAATACTGATTCTTGCGCATCACCGGCATCTTGGTACGTTTCGAAGGATGACTTCACTGGTACATGTAATGATGTCAAAGCATCAATTGCCGATCAGGCGTCATTATCCACTTCAGTACTAGTGTCTGACGGCACTGAATCAGAAGCGAACACAAAAAAATAAGCCAATTTAATTCTTCATTAATATACCATCCACCTACATCATTGGCGGGGTTATCAACATCGAGCTTATCAATGCTCGTTACAAGTGGATCTAGGTCCCACACGCACTCTTCTTTTTCCGGCTCGGTGTCCGCTTCATTACCAGAGTCTGGATCCTCTGGTTGCGGGATTTCATTTGTTTCCACAGAGTCCTGATACAGGAGAGAGTCTATGAAATAGTTCTTGACTCCCTTGAACGGATGCCTTTCGACAATCAACGTTCGTACCTTTCCACTCCCGTCGTTGTATTTCATGACTTGGTGGAGAGTGGAGGGAACGATAGAATTATGATGAATCCATGGTCGTCCCAGCAGCAAATTGTATGAGGTGTTGGCATCGATCACGTAGCATGTCACTTCCGACTTTAAGTCCCCAATTTGGCATTTGAGCTTGATCTTCCCCATTGGACGGGTACCATTGGCATTGAACCCATAAATGGTAGTCTGGGTGGCGCTCAACCGGTGAGTAGGAATCCCTAAATGTTGCATGACCCAGCGAGGCATAATGCTCAATGCGGACCCTGGATCGACCTGAATGCGGCTTACTTCGGATGAACCAATGTACCCTGTGAAGTATAGGGGTCGATCATGTCTCCCTTAAACTGCATATCATCTGCCGTGAAGGTGATGCAGGGAGCATTTTGGGAGGCATGGAGGCAATCTTCTACATCTTCCTCCTGTGGTCCAACTGGTACCTGGGTCATGAAAACTTCAGCATTAGCTAGAGCCTCTCTTAAAGCTTCTCTGGTTGACTTTGATAGCCTCAGGAGCTCGTAAAGAGTGATTCGGGCTGGGATATTAACCAGTTGAGTCAGGACGTCAAAGCGGTAAGGTGTTGTTGATCCTTCCGCGATGTCTTTTGAGAGAGCTTTGAAAAACCGAAGCTCTTTCTGTCTCTCCACGGGTTGTTTTGTGGAGGGGTTGGCTGACTCTGTAGCGGGTTTTGGAGGAGTTGGCGCTATTTCGTCATACTTTTTCAAATATGACTGACCCGAACGAGTTTCCACCACAAGTTGGTTGGGTTCTGCAGTGAGAACTATTGTTTCCTCTTCTGAATGAGTCAGTGAGGGAACATCAATTTCCGCTTCTCAGGAAGAAGCGCACACCATATTACAGGACGAAGCTTTCGCTTGCCTTTAGATATTCTGCTGGTAACAGTGGTCCATTGCTGGCCGTCCACAAGGTCGGGATGAACCCACATAACTTCTTGCTGAGGTGTGGGAACAGGTACAAGACCCTTCTCTTGTTGATGGTGAGGTCTATATTGATCATTCTTAGCTCCCCTCTTGGGATGGGGACTACTCCAGAGGGTGTTGGAGGTTGTCTTCCAAACTGGAGGAATGATGTCATATTGGCCGTCACTTTTTTTGCTCTGGACGGAGTTTTAATACCTCTGCATCAATCAAGCCTGAAGGATGTCTTTGAAGACATAACAGCTCTTGGTGGGGTGTCCCAGTATCCTATGATACAGGCAGTAGTTAGGATTATCGGTTTTACCGACTTCTTCAGGGCGTCTAGCTTCAGGAAGCTTCAGTATGTTCCTCTTGGTAAGTAACTTGAACAGCGAGTCAACATGTTCGTCCCTGAAGGAATACTGCTTGCTGGCGCGCGGCTGACTTGAAGAGCCACTTCCCTTGACCGGTTGAGGTTTGACGGGAGATTTGGTCTCTGTCGTCAAGTTATCCTTCCTTTTTATTTGGAGGGATGCGTCTGGCGCACGCCTTATTGACCTTTCAGGTCTGGGTTTGTTTTCTTCTGCCCTAACCCGGGCGACAATTTCTTCAGCCTGTTCACCTTATTGGATCAATTGTTTTCAGGTGCTGCTTTCAGCAACTCCTATTTGGGCGAGGAGCGAAATTTGTAGATTGTGGCGGCATGTTTCCACTAGGGTGACCTGGATCATACCGCTTGGACATCGGAGTGCTACATTCCGAAATCTTTGTACAAATGATTTGATGGACTCCCCCTTTCGCTGCTTTGTAGCCAAAAGAGTAGGCATTGTGACCTCTGGGTCGTCTTCAAAGAAGCGTGTCAGAAAGAGCTTCTCCAAATCGCCCCAATTTTTAATGGAGCCTTCCTGGAGCTTCATGAGCCATTCAAAGGCGAGCCCTTTTAGGGTGCCGATGAACAAACGTGTCAGGATGGCATCGTTATCTACCACATTCCCTGTCTGAGACTTAAAGTAGTAGATATGTTGGTTCGTGACCCTTTTCCGTCAAATGCTTGGAGGGTCGGAGCTTTGAACTTGGGAGGGTATGGAACAAGGTACCACTCAGCCGGATATGGCCGGACCACTCCTGCTTCTTGAAGGCCTTTCCGATTAGTAAGGGCCTCAAGACATTGCTCTAATTGATTGATTCTTTTAGAACGAACCCTTCCCTGATCTCGGTCGTCTTTTTCCTGAGATGAGGATTTAGACGAGCCAGAAGTAGATTGCTCTTTCTCCTTAATATGTACAGAAGATGAGCTTTCTCCCTCTTTTCATTTGCCTTTAGACTTTTTAGAGGAGGCTTTGTCGGTTGACTTCATCTTGTCTTCAAGCAATTGTGCCAGCATCTGCTTGAGGGAATCGATAGATTCTTGTTAATCACGAATCATCTCAAATTGTTCCTTCTGGACCTGAGCTTGCTGCTCCAAGCGCCTGGCTGTCTCCTCAGGAGTATTTGTCATGTATATAAAGGCCTCCTTCTCTATGGAAGAGTTCGAAGCCTGTGACTCTGCAATAGCGGAATGCGAGTCATTTACTTCAATGCCCCGAGCTAGGGCACTGTAATTGATCAGGGGAATTACCCCAGTCTGAGTTCGAGTATGTCGGTACACTCCTTCCAGTTCTGTGTCAGACTCGTCGGAGCTGACCACAGGTTTCTTTTCCCTACTCCTATTTGTCATGTTTGCAGTGAGTTCAGGGTATTCAGTGTCAGAGAAAGTCCTCCTCATGTGGGAGCGATTTCTTTTAGTTGATCGAGGAGTTAGAGTCAGCTGTCTAAATTTAGACTGCTGGCTTGCACGTGAACTGCAACGGCACTCAGAGAGCATGTGATAAGCCGTTCGCAGCAACACGATGGAGTGATCCGACTAGCACTTATCTTCCTTGTCAAATAATCCCTTAGATCCGCGGGAGGGGGATCGAAGAGATTAGCCTCGGATTGTTGAGGGCTTTTCAACTTGCGAGAGTTCTCCTTGCTTCGCACAGCTGAGACGCAGGATTCTGAGATGCGGGGCTCATGAAAACAGTTCTTGCGTTGCGGCCCCGGAACGCGAGTCTGGCGTCTCTGCTGAGAAGAGACGCGGCTCTCGTGTTGCCAATTATCGCATCTGGACAAAGATGCTTGAGAAATGCAGGGCTGCTGGGTCCCGCATATAGAGGCACGCGTCTCGTGTCTTTGACAAAGAGCACGAACTTCGCGTTGGCGTTTGGGAAGTGGTGCTTCAGAAACGCAAGCTTGGTGAATCTCACGTTTAGGTTGCCAAACGCAGACTTCACGTGTCTGATACGGTACAGAAGAGACGTCGGTCTGAACTTCGCGTCCTATCTCTGTTGGACAAACAGTTGTTCCAACTTGTAGTTGACGCGCACGCCGCCTCTGTCGCCGCTCAGCATTCCGGTTACGTCGTGTGGGTTGAAGGGAACCCTCGGTAACCTGGCACTGGGAAAGGGATGAACAGGCTGAACGTCAGGGACGTTAACTATGCGGGCCTCCTGAGAGACGTTGGCGCGGGCGTTACGCATGATGCGATTAGCCACTAGATCCTTCTCACCAGTCGCGTCTGGGAGAATCTCGGAGCAAACTTGAGAGCAAGTCCCCGAAGAGACTTTTCGGTAGACCCTTGCCTTCGGGCTCTTGGAGCCAGAAGAGAGGAACTCTTCATACTTCGCCTGGTCGAATTCTACGACAAGTGATTCGACCGTTTTTCCCATACAGGTGACGTCACCTTGCGCCACAACTTGCTCGTCAGTAGAGAAAGTAGTCCCCAACGGAGTCGCCATCTCTTGTTTGGTGGGAGGAAGTTCCTTGTAAAATTTCCTTGAATCAAATTAAAGATTACAACGGATTAACACTCCGACTATAAGGGAGGGGAGATGTTTAGACTTGAATCTCCCCTTTGTTTAATTTTGGATTCTTGATGTGGCGGTGGAAAGTGAATCTTGTTTTCCGTTGACTGGGTGAACATCCGAACCTCTTGGGGATCCTCTCTTTGGATGGCAGATGGAGTAACACAGCTCCTGTCGACCAGGAATCTCAAAGAGATTGTAGGTAAAGATTGACTTGTACGCAACAAGTTGCTTGAAGAGTTGAACTCTTTTTCTTTTCGGTGGAAGTCTTGGTGCTTCTACAGCTCACAAGCGAAATTCTTCTCCAAGGATTCTCTGATCCAACCGACCCCTTCTCCATAGCAAATGGGGCTATTTATAGAGGTTTCAGGGGTGAACTTGCCCCCTAAAAATGCTCCATAATGGGGGTTAACTTTCTCATTATATGGGCGGTAATTGACCCAATAACGAGGCCAGTAATAACTGAGACGCGGGTTTCGACCCTCGCGCCTTGGTGATGCAGTGATGCTGAGACGCGGGTTTCGACCCTCGCGTCTTAATACTGCAGTGATGTGGAGACGCGGGTTTCGACCCTCGCGTCTTGGTGCTGCAGTGATGCTAAGACGCGGGTTTCGACTCCGCGTCTTAATACTACAGTGATGCTGAGATGCGGGTTTCGACCCTCGCGTCTTGGTGCTGCAGTGATGCTGAGACGCGGGTTTCGACCCTCGCGTCTTGATGCTGCGGTGAACGCTACGATTAGCCCTGCGTCTGGAGTTTGGACTCTGCTTTTTGATGACTTGTCTTTCGTGATTTTTAGACAGCCTACAACAACCCTGGATTCTCATGTCCAGATCCTAGAGACCGGACCTTGGTGGCCTTGCTATAGCTGATCAGAGTACGCAGCGGATCTGATTGGTTGCTAATGTTGCATATTTAATGTCACATTTTCATACTTATTTTAGAATAAAAGCTTGCATTGTCCTAATTATTTGTTTAATTTATTTGCAGGCCCAATCTTTAAGGAGATGAAGAGAAATGAGCCCAAAAGCCCACCAGAATTCTGAATTAAATCAGAATTAATTCACACACACAAAATCAGGGCAAAATCAAGAGGTTGAAACCGGTTGAGAAGAATCCTCTCAGGATCGATCGGTTAAAGCCAAGAATCCAAGGCTATTTCTTCAAAATCTTGGAGCCAAACTGCAAACTCCAAATAAAGTCAGAGGGAGAAACCGGGGAGACCCACCAACAGGGTGTGGCCACCTGGCCACACCCTTGCCGCGGAAATGCGGCTTGGGCCGCATTTCCGCGGTAATCTTGGGGAGTTACGGGGAGCGTTTGCTCCCCCGAGCTCCCCGGGATCATGGTAGTTAGGGTTTTGCCTATAAAAGGCCTGTACTTGCGCTGAAAATGGAACGTCAATGCAGAATTAGGATTTTAAACTAGTTTTCCATTTCTTAGTTTAGGTTTTTGTTTTTCCTTTTTATATAATTGTAATTTTCATTTATGTAATTCAGAGGAGATCGACTTTCATCGAAGAACAAGAATGAAGATTGAGCTATAGTGACAATGGTGTAAGGTTTTCTTTCTTTTCTTTGATTGTTATGAAATCGAATCGAGGTTTTTTATGTGTATGTACTACTATTTAGTCTTCTTCTTCTTCTACTTTTCTATTTTACTTTTCTTTTTCGTACAACTGTCTTCCAAGTGAGTCTAAAAGCATCGAAAGAGCCTTGCCATTGCGAGTGCCACCGATAGCTCATGACGATGGAATAGAGTCTCTCTCTGTATCATTTCATTCTTGAAGTAGTCTTGATGATGTAATGTGGACGAAGACCAATACTCAAATCTTATGGGCTATGCGCTGAATGCCTCCACTTCAAGGTAAAATCATCGCTGAAGACTCAAGGTAAGCTTTTGACGAAAAGAAGGTAAGCAATTGTTTTTATTTCTTTTCTTTCATTTCTATAAATTAAATCACAAACACCACTTCTTCCAAATCGTTTTCATTCTTCTTTCCACTTCATTGTACATAGTCGCTTTTCTTGTTTTCTGATTTTCCACTTTCTTCATCTTTCATTCTCTTCTAACATAACATGATTCTTTCACTTTTTCTAACTTAAAAACAGAGAAGAACCTTCGCTTTTATTCTTAACGATTTCAATAAAGAACCGTAAAGCTTCCATCGCAAACCCTCCTTGTGGATCACGACCCGCATAGCCACTTGCTATAGCGGAAGAATTGAGCACTTGCACATATTTGTTTTAAGTTCTTTAATCTCGTATTTTTTGTGCAGGTTTAGCCTCAATCAAATTTTGGCGCCGTTGCCGGGGAGGGTAAAACGGTTTTTATTGAAATCTGAATTTTTATTGCAAAATTTTTAGAACTAAACGAATTTTCTTCTCTGTTGCAGGTTACAGGGCAAGCAAAGCAGGAAAATAAGTTTTCAGTGACATACAAGTGGTATTGGGCCTCTGCTCTAGAAAGCAGAGACCCATTGCCCTCTGAATTGCCGCGTTTCCACGGCAAAAGCCGCAGATCCGCGGCAATAAAGAGTTGACTACTAATAAGTTTTTGCAGGGCTGCTAGCTTTGCAAATTCTAATTTGCTGCAATTATTTATTTTTTATATGCCATCACAAAAACCTGCTAATAATCAACAGTAAAAAGTTTGTTGCAAAAGTTAAAAAATTGATTAGACGTTTGCATTTTAGGCACGTGTCTTTTCAATTCATTTACCTTTATTGTTGAAGAGTGCTGGAGCGAGGTATGTTTGCATTGCATCTAGAATAGGACTATCTCTTGGTTGATTTATATCACTTAGAGTGCATCTTATTTGTCTTGTACACTTGCACAAAAACTGATCTTAAGGGCACCACCCAATAATAAGATAAGGTGGGGATTTAATCACCCTTCCTTAGCCTAAAAATCAGAATCCAAGCACTCACTAACCCAAGCCTAACTTAAAATGAGTAGACGTTGGCCCTAGGGACATCTCGGACTCAATTAGGAGATTATCCTAAGGGGGAAAGGTGTTGGAACTTGACTCTTGCCAAATCAGCGTCTAGGAAAGGGATTAAGGGCCGAAAGCCCGAAGGTTGGTGGTTATTTAATTAAGGAACGTCTTTTGACGGAAAACCTCCCACCAACCTTGCCCTGACCTGGCTGATTAGCTTGTGGTCAAAGTCTACATTAAACCTCCTGTGGACAGTCTAACCAGTTAGGAGTCGTCTAGGTCTAGGTCTACCCTAACTTAGGCTAGAATTTTTTCCTTCTTGTTTGTTTATTTGTGTGTTTTTCTTTCTTTTTGTTTGTATTCCATTGTGTGATATGACTTATAATAATAATTTTTCCAACTATAATAATAATCCATATTATACATCAAACTCTTTTTCGGATATTACCAACCCGGCATATCATGACTTTAACCAACCTAGTGTGTCGGATTGGTCTTATCCGAATCCATATAACCCATGTCCCCATCGTATGACTATAATTTCCATAACGATTTCAACTCTTCACAGAGTCAGTAGGGATTCACCTACCCCGAGTCCAATTTTCAACCACGGTGTCCTCCTTCTCCACCTAGTCCACACTATTTTCAAGAGTCATACTCAGTTCCACCAGTCCAAAATAGAAAACCATCAATTTTGGAACGGAGTATGCGTGAGTCCAAACAACAATCACAAAATCTGATGGACTCACAATTTCAATACCACTTCCAAAACAACTATTCATCTTTTCAACAAGACAATAAACCCATCAACTATTAAAAGATGCTAGAAGCCATGACTCATGCTTAAAATGCTAGAAATCGTGACATAGAGATGATGGTCGAATCTCTACGTTCCCACCGTCGTGATGTCACTTACCATTCTGTTAGAGCCGAAGAGTCATGTTGTTTTGGAAATAAAAATTCTATTTCAGAACAACCATTTGAACTTGCCCAAACTCCAATTTTGAAAAAGATATTGATAGTTTGGCTAGTTTTCCTTTTCCTGAAATAGAACTTGAAAATGATTATGATCCTGAACCCTAACTTAGTGATTCAATTCTATTTCCTGATTCGATTATGACTCCGGTATCTTCACCTGACTTCAATCTTTTCCCGGAGTCAACATTGGATCCTGTACCAATTCATAAAGAAATTGAATCACCTATCTTTGAGGATCATGTTGAACTTGACCAACTTTACACTTTCGAAGATCCTATAGACAAATTGGCAAGTTCTCAATTTTTTGATATTGAACTCAAAGAGATATGTGACCTAGATTCTCACATATGTGATCCAGTTCAACTTTCTGAATCAATTTTGACTCCCGTTTTGTTACCAAACTTGAGTAATATTCTAGAGTCAGTTTTGATTCCTCCACCTATCATTCCTGAACTGGAATCACCCATATTAGGTCACATTCCATTGTTGGAAAATACATGTGGACTGGAGTCTCAACTTCTTGACTTGGACCCAATTTCTGAACCTATTTCGACTCCTGAACCTTTACTTGACTTAAGTCACCTTCCTGAGTCTGTATTAGTTCCTGTCCTTCCTGAGTCTAAGCCCACTGTTCTATCATTTCATACTCCATTCTGGGACGAGGTGGTTGACAAATTTGACTCCGAAATTAGTTATGGAATATGGAAATTAGATGGGGTCACATACTTAATAAAAATCCTTAATGGACACATTTTTTTCATGGGTTATATTAATGTAATTTCTGGTGGGTTCCTCCGAGACCCAAGAAAAGTTGATTGGGCCATGTTTCGTGGACCAATCAGACCACCACCGGAACCACCACCATAAGGTAACACTTTCCTTCCCTTTCTTCTTTTTCATGCATCTATGCATTAATTCATACATTGAGGACAATGCATGAGATTGGTGTGGGGGAGGGTCTAACATAACTTTTCTTTTTCTTTAAAAAAAAATTTAACATTTTTCTTTACTTTTAAAAACTTTTTGAAAAATAGAAACAATATTTTGACTTATTTTTGTAAGAAATTAAGTTAATTTTAAGGAATAGGAAATCCAAATTAGGATTTTTTATACTTGGTCAAAATAAGATTATTTGTTTGATTTATAGAGTTAGGAAGATAATTTGTCAAAGTAATTTAGTCTTGATCTTTACCTTGATGAAATATGCACACTTCATACACTTACACACTTAGGGTTCAAAAACAAAGATTCTTATGCCTTATAAAAAATATATATATAAACAAATCTAATTATTGATTAGCTAGGTGCTTTGGCCTAAGAAAGCCTTAGTATTTATGCAAAAAGATAATTAGATGAGTTTGAAAAAAAAAACAAGTCTAATTATTGATTAGCTAGGTGCTTTGGCCTAAGCAAGCCTTAGTATTTATGCGAAAGATGATTAGATAAGTTTGAAAAGAAAAATCCTCTGATTAAGCTGGGTATTTGTGCCTAATAAAGCATAAGTATTCACGCCTAAAAGAGGTTCATATAATAAAATCCTTAGTTTTGTGGCCTTGTTTGCTCGAGTCCTTAAGTCCTTGGGGGTGTTTTCTCACCTGGTGCCCTAAGACCGTTTGGTTTGGGAGTCATCGATTAAAGGCTCGTTACATGGGCAGATTAGAAAGCCTAAAAAAACTAAGGAATAATACCACAAAAAAAAAGTATATATATAAAAATAAATAAGGCATAAGAGTTAGAGTTTATGAACCCTTAGTCAAAATTTTCACATTCACAAGGTGCATATGACTTAGGGTAAAGTAATAGACTAGATGAGAAGCACAATTTGACTCCTTACTTTAATTGATAACAAATTTTTGAATAGAGACTAAGTTTAGGAATGAAAAATTCGGCTTTCCTATAACTTATAGATTGCTTAGATCTTACCATCATATTTCAAATATTTTTCTCTTTCAAAATGCTTTTCGAAAATACTAACTCTTTATTTCTCTTTCTTTATGGATTTTGTGGGTGTAATCCGCTGAAAACCATCACGAGACAAAACTCGTCCTCTAGGGGGAACCTAGAGGTTTAACGGCTTGTTGCACATGCTCAGTGCAAACGCGCGACCTGCGAAAGTGGTCTAATAATCCTTAGTATAAATTAATTGTTTTGCTCGAGGACGAGCAAAAGATAGGTATGGGGGTGTGATTGGTTGCTAATGTTGCATATTTAATGTCACATTTTCATACTTATTTTAGAATAAAAGCCTGCATTGTCCTAATTATTTGTTTAATTTATTTGCAGGCCCAATCTTTAAGGAGATGAAGAGAAATGAGCCCAAAAGCCCACCAGAATTCTGAATTAAATCAGAATTAATTCGCACACACAAAATCAGGGCAAAATCAAGAGGTTGAAACCGGTTGAGAAGAATCCTCTCAGGATCGATCGGTTAAAGCCAAGAATCCAAGGCCATTTCTTCAAAATCTCGGAGCCAAACTGCAAAACCAACTCCAAATAAAGTCAGAGGGAGAAACCGGGGAGACCCACCAACAGGGTGTGGCCACCTGGCCATACCCTTGCCGCGGAAATGCGGCTTGGGCCGCATTTCCGCGGCAATCTTGGGGAGTTACGGGGAGCGTTTGATCCCCCGAGCTCCCCGGGATCATGGTGGTTAGGGTTTTGCCTATAAAAGGCCTGTACTTGCGCTGAAAATGGAACGTCAATGCAGAATTAGGATTTTAGACTAGTTTTCCATTTCTTAGTTTAGGTTTTTGTTTTTCCTTTTTATGTAATTGTAATTTTCATTTATGTAATTCAGAGGAGATCGACTTTCATCGAAGAACAAGAATGAAGCTTGAGCTATAGTGACAATGGTGTAAGGTTTTCTTTCTTTTCTTTGATTGTTATGAAATCGAATCGAGGTTTTTTATGTGTATGTACTTCTATTTAGTCTTCTTCTTCTTCTTCTTTTCTATTTTACTTTTCTTTTTCGTACAACTGTCTTCCAAGTGAGTCTAAAAGCATCGAAAGAGCCTTGCCATTGCGAGTGCCACCGATAGCTCATGACGATAGAATAGAGTCTCTCTCTGTATCATTTCATTCTTGAAGTAGTCTTGATGATGTAATGTGGACGAAGACCAATACTCAAATCTTATGGGCTATGCGCTGAATGCCTCCACTTCAAGGTAAAATCATCGCTGAAGACTCAAGGTAAGCTTTTGACGAAAAGAAGGTAAGCAATTGTTTTTATTTCTTTTCTTTCATTTCTGTAAATTAAATCACAAACACCACTTCTTCCAAATCGTTTTCATTCTTCTTTCCACTTCATTGTACATAGTCGCTTTTCTTGTTTTCTGATTTTCCACTTTCTTCATCTTTCATTCTCTTCTAACATAACATGATTCTTTCACTTTTTCTTAACTTAAAAACAGAGAAGAACCTTCGCTTTTATTCTTAACGATTTCAATAAAGAACCGTAAAGCTTCCATCGCAAACCCTCCTTGTGGATCACGACCCGCATAGCCACTTGCTATAGTGGAAGAATTGAGCACTTGCACATATTTGTTTTAAGTTCTTTAATCTCGTATTTTTGGTGCAGGTTTAGCCTCAATCAAATTTTGGCGCCGTTGCCGGGGAGGGTAAAACGGTTTTTATTGAAATTTGAATTTTTATTGCAAAATTTTTAGAACTAAACGAATTTTCTTCTCTGTTGCAGGTTACAGGGCAAGCAAAGCAGGAAAATAAGTTTGCAGTGACATACAAGTGGTATTGGGCCTCTGCTCTAGAAAGCAGAGACCCATTGCCCTCTGAATTGCCGCGTTTCCACGGCAAAAGCCGCGGATCCGCGGCGATAAAGAGTTGACTACTAATAAGTTTTTGCAGGGCTGCTAGCTTTGCAAATTCTAGTTTGCTGCAATTATTTATTTTTTATATGCCATCACAAAAACCTGCTAATAATCAACAGTAAAAAGTTTGTTGCAAAAGTTAAAAAATTGATTAGACGTTTGCATTTTAGGCACGTGTCTTTTCAATTCATTTACCTTTACTGTTGAAGAGTGCTGGAGCAAGGTATGTTTGCATTGCATCTAGAATAGGACTATCTCTTGGTTGATTTATATCGCTTAGAGTGCATCTTATTTGTCTTGTACACTTGCACAAAAACTGATCTTAAGGGCACCACCCAATAATAAGATAAGGTGGGGATTTAATCACCCTTCCTTAGCCCAAAAATCAGAATCCAAGCACTCACTAACCCAAGCCTAACTTAAAATGAGTAGACCTTGGCCCTAGGGACATCTCGGACTCAATTAGGAGATTATCCTAAGGGGGAAAGGTGTTGGAACTTGACTCTTGCCAAATCAGTGTTTAGGAAAGGGATTAAGGGCCGAAAGCCCGAAGGTTGGTGGTTATTTAATTAAGGAACGTCTTTTGACGGAAAACCTCCCACCAACCTTGCCCTGACCTGGCTGATTAGCTTGTGGTCAAAGTCTACATTAAACCTCCTGTGGACAGTCTAACCAGTTAGGAGTCGTCTAGGTCTAGGTCTACCCTAACTTAGGTTAGAATTTTTTCCTTCTTGTTTGTTTATTTGTGTGTTTTTCTTTCTTTTTGTTTGTATTCCATTGTGTGATATGGCTTATAATAATAATTTTTCCAACTATAATAATAATCCATATTATACATCAAACTCTTTTTCGGATATTACCAACCCGGCATATCATGACTTTAACCAACCTAGTGTGCCGGATTGGTCTTATCCGAATCCATATAACCCA
This sequence comes from Agave tequilana, assembly GCA_038442645.1. Lineage (NCBI taxonomy): Eukaryota > Viridiplantae > Streptophyta > Magnoliopsida > Asparagales > Asparagaceae > Agave > Agave tequilana. The sequence continues at coordinate 289,400 of JAVJIF010004744.1, forward strand.
TGTCCCCCATCGTATGACTATAATTTCCATAACGATTTCAACTCTTCACAGAGTCAGTGGGGATTCACCTACCCCGAGTCCAATTTTCAACCACGGTGTCCTCCTTCTCCACCTAGTCCACACTATTTTCAAGAGTCATACTCAGTTCCACCAGTCCAAAATACAAAACCATCAATTTTGGAACGGAGTATGCGTGAGTCCAAACAACAATCACAAAATCTGATGGACTCACAATTTCAATACCACTTCCAAAACAACTCTTCATCTTTTCAACAAGACAATGAACCCATCAACTATGAAAAGATGCTAGAAGCCATGACTCATGCTCAAAATGCTAGAAATCGTGACATAGAGATGATGGTCGAATCTCTACGTTCCCACCGTCGTGATGTCACTTACCATTCTGTTAGAGCCGAAGAGTCATGTTATTTTGGAAATAAAATTCTATTTCAGAACAACCATTTGAACTTGCCCAAACTCCAAATTTTGAAAAGATATTGATAGTTTGGCTAGTTTTCCTTTTCTTGAAATAGAACTTGAAAATGATTATGATCCTGAACCCCAACTTAGTGATTCAATTCTATTTCCTGATTCGATTATGACTCCGGTATCTTCACCTGACTTCAATCTTTTCCTGGAGTCAAAATTAGATCCTGTACCAATTCATAAAGAAATTGAATCACCTATCTTTGAGGATCATGTTGAACTTGACCAACTTTACACTTTCGAAGATCCTATTGACAAATTGGCAAGTTCTCAATTTTTTAATATTGAACTCAAAGAGATATGTGACCTAGATTCTCACATATGTGATCCAGTTCAACTTTCTGAATCAATTTTGACTCCCGTTTTGTTACCAAACTTGAGTAATATTCTAGAGTCAGTTTTGATTCCTCCACCTATCATTCCTGAACTGGAATCACCCATATTAGGTCACATTCCATTGTTGGAAAATACATGTGGACTGGAGTCTCAACTTCTTGACTTGGACCCAATTTCTGAACCTATTTCGACTCCTGAACCTTTACTTGACTTAAGTCACCTTCCTGAGTCGGTATTAGTTCCTGTCCTTCCTGAGTCCAAGCCAACTGTTCTATCATTTCATACTCCATTCTGGGACGAGGTGGTTGACAAATTTGAATCCGAAATTAGTTATGGAATATGAAAATTAGATGGGGTCACATACTTAATAAAAATCCTTAATGGACACATCTTTTTCATGGGTTATATTAATGTAATTTCTGGTGGGTTCCTCCGAGACCCAAGAAAAGTTGATTGGGCCATGTTTCGTGGACCAATCAGACCACCACCGGAACCACCACCATAAGGTAACACTTTCCTTCCCTTTCTTCTTTTTCATACATCTATGCATTAATTCATACATTGAGGACAATGCATGAGATAGGTGTGGGGAGGGTCTAACATAACTTTTCTTTTTCTTTAAAAAAAAAATTTAACATTTTTCTTTACTTTTAAAAACTTTTTGAAAAATAGAAACAATATTTTGACTTATTTTTGTAAGAAATTAAGTTAATTTTAAGGAATAGGAAAATCCAAATTAGGATTTCTTATACTTGGTCAAAATAAGATTATTTGTTTGATTTATAGAGTTAGGAAGATAATTTGTCAAAGTAATTTAGTCTTGATCTTTACCCTGATGAAATATGCACACTTCATACACTTACACACTTAGGGTTCAAAAATAAAGATTCTTATGCCTTATAAAAAATATATATATATAAAAAATCTAATTATTGATTAGCTAGGTGCTTTGGCCTAAGAAAGCCTTAGTATTTCTGCAAAAAGATAATTAGATGAGTTTGAAAAAAAAAACAAGTCTAATTATTGATTAGCTAGGTGCTTTGGCCTAAGCAAGCCTTAGTATTTATGCGAAAGATGATTAGATAAGTTTGAAAAGAAAAATCCTCTGATTAAGCTGGGTATTTGTGCCTAATAAAGCATAAGTATTCACGCCTAAAAGATGTTCATATAATAAAATCCTTAGTTTTGTGGCCTTATTTGTGTTGGCCCAAGGTTACAATCAACCCATGTTTAGTGTATTTTGATGATTACAAAACATATTAGTTATTGGTACTAATATTATTTGTTGCTTAAGTGTGTTTCAGGTTTATTATCATACTAGAAGTACTCTCACTCATATACAAAGTTTTTGGACTCTAATACAAGCTATTGGACTCAAGACAAGTCAAATTGGGCTCAAATTGCAATATTGAAGATCAAGAGAAGATAGCTCAAGTTGAAGTCTTGAAGACCATTGTAGTTTGTAAGTTAGTTTTGTAAAGATAGAATATGTGAAATTTGGCTCTAGGATTTGCACACACATTTGTTTTGTATGTTTCTATGTTTTCAAAATATTTATTTCTAGGTTTATGCCTTAGTTTATACATACATGTACCCAAAGCTTTACATCTTCAAAAACTTGTTTAAATACATGTATATAAACTATTTTCAGCATAAAACTTAGCTTCAGATTTTTAAAGATTTTATACAAATTTTCTATCTTAAAATCTGCCCAGAAAAACTGTTTTCCAGGCAGACCGGTCGACCGGCCCAGTCGACCGGCTGCTGTGTCCGGACATGCACAAGTTGTGCATGTCTGTCGGTCGACCGGACCAACAGACCAGTCGACCGAAATTAGACGTTTGCTCTCTGTATCCTTCCGGTCGACTGGGTCGGTCGACCGGTAGAAGGAAACTGTGTTTCCTTTCTTGAGATCGGTCGACCGGCAGTCGACCGGAGCCATAACGGCTCTTTTGCCAGCAGGGTCCCGGTCGACCGGCAGTCGACCGGTAGGCCTGCAACACCTCCAACGGCTCTTTCCTCTTTGGGCTGTTCTGAAAAACTGTTTTATTTTCTGTTTTAACAGACTTTTTAGAGGGTTGTTGGGGTGCTTTTGCAGGTGATATTAGCTGGAAAAATCAGAGTTTTTAACCTATTCTCTCCCTATAAATAGTGGGAAATAGGCCTTAGTTATTAACCAAGAAAAAATACAAGTTTTCATAGTTTTCAAGAGAAAGAGAAAAATAGTTTAAAGCTTTCATTTCCATTCTTTCAAATTAGTTTTTCAGTTGTTGTTTGATCTCTAATATCACTCTACAACTGAAGCTTTTCTCACCACACTTCATAGTGCCAAAAAATTTCATATTCTTTCTATAGGTGAAGGTGTAAAAGTGTGAGAGTGTTTGTAAAAGAGAAAGAGTGTTGTGGTCTAGCTGAGATCACAAATTTGTAATCCTTTGTTCTTGTGGAGACAAGTTCCTAAGGGGAATTTCTTTGTAAGGTGAAGCTACGGGCTTGAGGTCTTTGGAGGCCTAACTTGTACGGGATCCTAAGGGGATAGTGGAAACCCTTCACGGAGGTGAAGGCGGGGACTAGAGCTACGGGCTCGAACCTCGAAACAAATCACTTTGTTTGCGATTGCTTTTGTGTCATCTTGTCTAATTCTCTCTTGCTTTACTTGCTTTCAATTTATTGCTTGAGAACTAACATTTTATTTGTGCAATCCTTACTTGTTTACTTTTCTTGCTATATTACTTGTGTACATTCCATCATCGCATTTCATACTTGGAATTGTTCGATCACACCTCAATACAACACGATTGCATTGCGCACCTCTAACCCATTTAAGGGGAATTGGGAGGAAGGAGTTCAGAACCTCGCAAGGGGTATTCGGCTCTTAGTCGTGTTTTGAGAGATCGTTGCATCACTCACTTAAGTAAATTTTAAAAAGAGCATTAGATTAGCAATTACACCTATTCACCCCCCTCTAGGTGTATTTCAATTGGTATCAGAGCTTGGACTCTAGGATTTGGCTTAACAACCTTAGAGAGATCCTCATATTGCTAATCATTTCATTCATTTCCACATAGTAAACATGGCCGATGGTATTAAGACACCCCCTAAGTTTGATGGACTTAACTTTCCCATATGGAAGGTTAAGATGACTGTTTTCTTGCAATCTCTAGGTAGCCGAGTTGCAAAGGCCGTGACTAAACAATTTAGTGCCCCCGATGGTGATGAATCTACTTGGTCCGAAATTGAGACCAAGGAGTTTGATGCCAATGCTAGGGCTCATTATGCACTCCTACAAGCCCTCAATGATGATGACATAGCTAGAGTCATCCATTGCAAATCCGCCTATGAGATTTGGACCCATTTGCTAGTAACACATGAGGGGACATCACAAGTGAAGAGGGCCAAGATAGACCTTCTTCGGTCCCAATATGAAAATTTTTGCATGCAAGAGAATGAAACCATAGATGATATGGTTACTAAGTTTACAAAGATTACTAATGGTCTTGCTTCTCTAGGTGAAGAAATCAACAATGACCAAAGGGTGAGAAAGATCATCCGGGCTCTTCCTCCATCATGGGAAGTGAAAGCTACAACATTGAAGGAACTCAATGACAAAGATGAGATTGAGCTCATTGGACTCATTGGGAACTTGAAGACCCATGAAATGGAAAGAAAGGCAAGGAGGACATGGCACCTACCAAAAAGAAGACCATTGCCTTCAAAAGTCATGCTACTTACTCCGACGAAGATGATGAAGAAGAAGATGACGAGGAGCTCTCACTTCTAGTCAAAAACGTCCGGAGGATGTACAACAAGGCAAAGTTCCAAGGACGGAGGAGATGGCAAGGAGGCAAGGAAGAAAGGAAGATCATTTGCTTTAATTGCCAAAAGCCGGGACACATTGTAGCGGAGTGTCCGGACCAAGTGAAGCCATCTTCATCCAAGAAGCCATACAAGAAGAAAGCTATGAAAGCAACATGGGATGACGAAAGTGAATCCGAGGAGGAGATCGACACCGCCAATATGTGCTTCATGGCAAATGAGAGCACAAGCAAGGTAACCCCCTCAACTCTTCTTGATGATGACTTGTCCATGGATGAGCTAGGAGAAGCTTTTATGGAACTCTCTAGTAATTATGATTTCTTAAAGAAGAAATATTTAAAAATGAAAAAGGATATTGAATCTCTTAATATTCAAATTGTAAATCTTTCTAAAGAAAATAATGATTTACACTCTTCTTTAGTTTCCACTAAAAATGATTTTGAAAAATATAAGATTGCTTGTAAAGGAAAGACCCCATTTGTAGACTCTAATGAGATTGCCATGCTTAAGGAAAGATTAGACTCATTAGATGTTGTTTTGAAAAAATGTAGTGAGTTTGATAAGAAGAAGATGGAGAATATGTTTCCTAAGAAACAAGCTCCTAAGAAAAATATTCATCATGCTCATGCTCATGCTCATGTACATGCTACACAACCTATGCATCATGGTAAACCCCCAAAGCATGCTCACACTTCATACACACACCATGCATTCATGTATAGAAAAGTGTACTCATGTTCACATTGTGGACGGAAAGGACACTTAGCTAATTTTTGTTATGATAGACTAAGTGCATCACATCATAATGTTTGGGTTCGTAACACTAACTTTCAAGGACCCAAGAAAGTTTGGGTACCAAAGTCAACCATTGTTTTAAATGATGTAGGTACTTTCCAAAGCCCAACGACGTAGAGGTTTGTGGTATCTTGATAGCGGTTGCTCAAGGCACATGACTTGGGACATCAACAACTTTGCAACCCTATCAAGATATCATGAAGGTGGCACCGTCACCTTCGGAGATGACGCCAAGGGTAAAATCATCGGTATTGGTAATGTAAAACTTGGCACCTCTCCTTTAATTGAAAATGTAGTTTTAGTTGATGGCCTCAAGCATAATCTCTTGAGTGTTAGTCAACTTTGTGATAAAGGTTTTGATGTAGTTTTTGACAATGTTGCTTGTAAAGTAATTGATAGAACTTTCAATGTTTGTGTATTTTCCGGTTTTCGTGAAAGCAATGTTTATATGATTGATATGTTAAATATGTCTTGTAATATAACATGTTTAAAAGCCCTCGATGACGACTCTTGGTTGTGGCATAGGAGATTAGGCCACGTTTCATTTGATCATATTTCTAGGCTTAACTCTAAGGAAATGGTGAAGGGTATTCCTTCATTGAACTTTGAAAAGGACCGAGTTTGTGACGCATGTCAATTTGGGAAACAAACTAAGTCCTCATTCAAATCAATTAAGGATATCATGTCATCACGTCCATTAGAGCTAATCCACATGGATTTATTTGGCCCTACTCAAACCAAAAGTTTAAGTGGGAGTAGATTTGCTTATGTTTTAGTAGATGATTTTTCGCGTTTTACTTGGGTTTATTTTCTCGAACACAAAGTCAAACCTTTTCACATTTTCAAGCCTTTAAGAAAAGAGTTGAAAAGGAAAATGACTCCTCAATAATTAAAATAAGAAGTGATAGAGGAGGTGAGTTCATTAACCTTCCCTTTACCACTTTTTGTGAGGAACATGGAATAAAACATGAACTTTCTTGTCCTAGAACTCCACAACAAAATGGAGTAGTTGAGCGGAAAAATCGTACTTTACAAGAGATGGCTAGGACAATGTTAAATGAATATGGTCTACCACATTATTTGTGGGCCGAGGCCGTTCATACTTCATGTTACATTGCAAATCGTGTTTTCCTATGTAAAAATACTACTAAAACTTCTTATGAGATGTATTTTTCTAGAAAACCTAATGTTTCTTATTTCAAAGTGTTTGGTTGCAAATGTTTTGTTTTAAATACAAATATTAATTTGGGAAAATTTGATGCTAGATCATATGAGGCTATTTTTGTAGGTTACTCAAATACTAGTAAGGCTTATAGAGTCTTCAATAGGTCAACTTTGACTATTGAGGAATCTATTCATATTAAATTTGAGGAATCTAACAAGTTTGTTAAGAATTGTGTAGAAATTGATGCTTTAGATGAAGGCTTGGAGAAAGTGACCTTGGAGGATGCTTCTACCATGGGAGACAAGCCAAAGGATGGTGATGGAAGTGAAGCCAAAGTGGAAGAGGCTCAAGGAAATAAACATCAAGCAAATGAAGAGGAGCCCTCTCAACCACTACCAAAGGATTGGAGATTCAGTCCTCATCATCCCAAGGACCTCGTCATAGGTGAAGTATCAAAAGGGGTAACCACTCGCTCTAAGATTCAAGATTTTTGTGGTAATTTTGCTTTTATTTCACACATAGAACCTAAAAATGTCCTCGAGGCCGAGGCCGATTCATATTGGTTGCTTGCAATGCAAGAGGAGCTCAATCAATTTGAGCGCAATCAAGTTTGGCACCTTGTTCCTAGGCCCCAAGATAGACCAACTATTGGCACTAAATGGATCTTTAAGAACAAGTTGGATGAATCGGGTAATGTAGTTAGAAACAAGGCTAGGTTAGTTGCCCAAGGTTACACTCAAATCGAAGGAATCGATTTTGAAGAAACCTTTGCACCCGTAGCACGGCTCGAAGCCATACGGATGACCTTAGCATATGCCTCATTTAAAGATTTTAAGTTATTTCAAATGGATGTAAAGAGTGCTTTTCTTAATGGTTATATTGATGAGGAGGTGTATGTTGAACAACCCCCCGGGTTTGTTGATCCTACACACCCTAATTATGTTTATAAATTAGATAAAGCACTATATGGTTTAAAACAAGCCCCTAGGGCTTGGTATGAAAGATTGTCTTCATTTTTGATTTCAAATGATTTTAAGAAAGGAAAAGTTGATAAAACATTATTTACCAAACATGTAGATCAAGATATCCTCATAGTTCAAATTTATGTTGATGACATTATTTTTGGATCTACTAATGTTTCACTTTGCAAGAATTTTGAATCATGCATGAAAAAGGAATTTGAGATGTCTATGATGGGGGAGCTCAACTTCTTCCTTGGACTTCAAATCAAGCAACGTAGTGATGGGACATTCATCAACCAAGCCAAGTATACCAAAGAACTCATCAAGAGGTTCGGGCTTGAAGGATCCAAAGTAGCAAAGACTCCCATGGCAACCACTACGAAACTTGACAAGGACGAACAAGGTAAGGATGTAGACATCAAATTATTTCGTAGCATGATTGGTAGTTTACTCTATCTTACGGCTAGTAGGCCGGATATAATGTTTTCCGTATGTTTATGTGCACGTTTTCAATCATGTCCTAAGGAATCACACTTAATAGCGGTAAAACGCATAATTAGGTATCTTAAGGGCACAATTGATTTAGGTTTGTGGTATCCGAAAACTAACCAATTTACCATGACTAGTTATTCGGATGCCGACTATGCCGGTTGTAGGGTAGATAGGAAGAGCACAAGTGGCACTTGCCAATTCTTGGGCAATTGTCTTGTGTCTTGGTCTTCCAAAAAGCAAATAGTGTAGCCCTTTCAACCGCCGAGGCGGAGTATGTAGCAGCCGGAGCTTGTTGTGCACAAGTACTTTGGATGAAACATACTCTTCTCGACTTTGATTTACATTTTGATCATGTTAAGATTTATTGTGATAATACTAGTGCTATTCACATGACCAAAAATGCTAATCAACATAGTAAAACCAAACATATAGACATTAGATATCATTTTCTTAGAGATCACTTTGAAAAAGGTGACATAGATATTGATTTTGTTTCCACCGATTTTCAACTTGCGGATATTTTCACAAAACCTTTAGATTATGCAAGATTTTCATTTATTTGTGGTGAATTGAATGTATGTAAGATTGATACTTAAAATATCTTAGTTTGTTTTTGTTTTGGTTTCTAATATGTTTGTTTTGTTTTGTCTTAAATTTTTTTTTTAACCCTTTTTGATGTATGACAAAAAGGGGGAGAAATATAAATATATATTAGTTTTGGGAGAAAATATATGGAGAAAAATATGTGGTTTGTTTTAAATTTTGTTATTCCTTATGATAGTTTATTTTTTTTATGATATTTTTCAATGCTTTATGTATGTTTACATATTCATGTTAAATACATAGCATTGTTTAAGGGGGAGCTTTCCAAGCTCTTTCTTCTTTTATTTGTTTAATAACTCATATGTTTTGTCATCATCAAAAAGGGGGAGATTGTTGGCCCAAGGTTACAATCAACCCATGTTTAGTGTATTTTGATGATTACAAAACATATTAGTTATTGTACTAATATTATTTGTTGCTTAAGTGTGTTTCAGGTTTATTATCATACTAGAAGTACTCTCACTCATATACAAAGTTTTTGGACTCTAATACAAGCTATTGGACTCAAGACAAGTCAAATTGGGCTCAAATTGCAATATTGAAGATCAAGAGAAGATAGCTCAAGTTGAAGTCTTGAAGACCATTGTAGTTTGTAAGTTTAGTTTTGTAAAGATAGAATATGTGAAATTTGGCTCTAGGATTTGCACACACATTTGTTTTGTATGTTTCTATGTTTTCAAAATATTTATTTCTAGGTTTATGCCTTAGTTTATACATACATGTACCCAAAGCTTTACATCTTCAAAAACTTGTTTAAATACATGTATATAAACTATTTTCAGCATAAAACTTAGCTTCAGATTTTTAAAGATTTTATACAAATTTTCTATCTTAAAATCTGCCCAGAAAAACTGTTTTCCAGGCAGACCGGTCGACCGGCTGCTGTGTCCGGACATGCACAAGTTGTGCATGTCTGTCGGTCGACCGGACCAACAGACCAGTCGACCGAAATTAGACGTTTGCTCTCTGTATCCTTCCGGTCGACTGGGTCGGTCGACCGGTAGAAGGAAACTGTGTTTCCTTTCTTGAGATCGGTCGACCGGCAGTCGACCGGAGCCATAACGGCTCTTTTGCCAGCAGGGTCCCGGTCGACCGGCAGTCGACCGGTAGGCCTGCAACACCTCCAACGGCTCTTTCCTCTTTGGGCTGTTCTGAAAAACTGTTTTATTTTCTGTTTTAACAGACTTTTTAGAGGGTTGTTGGGGTGCTTTTGCAGGTGATATTAGCTGGAAAAATCAGAGTTTTTAACCTATTCTCTCCCTATAAATAGTGGGAAATAGGCCTTAGTTATTAACCAAGAAAAAATACAAGTTTTCATAGTTTTCAAGAGAAAGAGAAAAATAGTTTAAAGCTTTCATTTCCATTCTTTCAAATTGGTTTTTCAGTTGTTGTTTGATCTCTAATATCACTCTACAACTGAAGCTTTTCTCACCACACTTCATAGTGCCAAAAAAATTCATATTCTTTCTATAGGTGAAGGTGTAAAAGTGTGAGAGTGTTTGTAAAAGAGAAAGAGTGTTGTGGTCTAGTTGAGATCACAAATTTGTAATCCTTTGTTCTTGTGGAGACAAGTTCCTAAGGGGAATTTCTTTGTAAGGTGAAGCTACGGGCTTGAGGTCTTTGGAGGCCTAACTTGTACGGGATCCTAAGGGGATAGTGGAAACCCTTCACGGAGGTGAAGGCGGGGACTAGAGCTACGGGCTCGAACCTCGAAACAAATCACTTTGTTTGCGATTGCTTTTGTGTCATCTTGTCTAATTCTCTCTTGCTTTACTTGCTTTCAATTTATTGCTTGAGAACTAACATTTTATTTGTGCAATCCTTACTTGTTTACTTTTCTTGCTATATTACTTGTGTACATTCCATCATCGCATTTCATACTTGGAATTGTTCGATCACACCTCAATACAACACGATTGCATTGCGCACCTCTAACCCATTTAAGGGGAATTGGGAGGAAGGAGTTCAGAACCTCGCAAGGGGTATTCGGCTCTTAGTCGTGTTTTGAGAGATCGTTGCATCACTCACTTAAGTAAATTTTAAAAAGAGCATTAGATTAGCAATTACACCTATTCACCCCCCTCTAGGTGTATTTCAATTTGCTCGAGTCCTTAAGTCCTTGGAGGTGTTTTCTCACCTGGTGCCCTAAGACCGTTTGGTTTGGGAGTCATCGATTAAAGGCTCGTTACATGGGCAGATTAGAAAGCCTAATAAAACTAAGGAATAATATCACAAAAAAAAGTATATATATAAAAATAATAAGGCATAAGAGTTAGAGTTAATGAACCCTTAGTCAAAATTTTCACATTCACAAGGTGCATATGACTTAGGGTAAAGTAATAGACTAGATGAGAAGCACAATTTGACTCCTTACTTTAATTGATAACAAATTTTTGAATAGAGTCTAAGTTTAGGAATGAAAAATTCGGCTTTCCTATAACTTATAGATTGCTTAGATCTTACCATCATATTTCAAATATTTTTCTCTTTCAAAATGCTTTTCGAAAATACTAACTCTTTATTTCTCTTTCTTTATGGATTTTGTGGGTGTAATCCGCTGAAAACCCTCACGAGACAAAACTCGTCCTCTAGGGGGAACCTAGAGGTTTAACGGCTTGTTGCACATGCTCAGTGCAATCGCGCGACCTGCGAAAGTGGTCTAATAATCCTTAGTATAAATTAGTTGTTTTGCTCGAGGACGAGCAAAAGATAGGTATGGGGGTGTGATTGGTTGCTAATGTTGCATATTTAATGTCACATTTCCATACTTATTTTAGAATAAAAGCCTGCATTGTCCTAATTATTTGTTTAATTTATTTGCAGGCCCAATCTTTAAGGAGATGAAAAGAAATGAGCCCAAAAGCCCACCAGAATTCTGAATTAAATCAGAATTAATTCGCACACACAAAATCAGGGCAAAATCAAGAGGTTGAACCGGTTGAGAAGAACCCTCTCAGGATCGATCGGTTAAAGCCAAGAATCCAAGGCCATTTCTTCAAAATCTCGGAGCCAAACTGCAAAACCAACTACAAATAAAGTCAGAGGGAGAAACTGGGGAGACCCACCACAGGGTGTGGCCACCTGGCCACACCCTGCCGCGGAAATGCGGCTTGGGCCACATTTCCGCGGCAATCTTGGGGAGTTACGGGGAGCGTTTGCTCCCCCGAGCTCCCCGGGATCATGGTGGTTAGGGTTTTGCCTATAAAGGCCTGTACTTGCGCTGAAAATGGAACGTCAATGCAGAATTAGGATTTTAGACTAGTTTTCCATTTCTTAGTTTAGGTTTTTGTTTTTCCTTTTTATGTAATTGTAATTTTCATTTATGTAATTCAGAGGAGATCGACTTTCATCGAAGAACAAGAATGAAGCTTGAGCTATAGTGACAATGGTGTAAGGTTTTCTTTCTTTTCTTTGATTGTTATGAAATCGAATCGAGGTTTTTTATGTGTATGTACTTCTATTTAGTCTTCTTCTTCTTCTTCTTTTCTATTTTACTTTTCTTTTTCGTTCAACTGTCTTCCAAGTGAGTCTAAAAGCATCGAAAGAGCCTTACCATTGCGAGTGCCACCGATAGCTCATGACGATGGAATAGAGTCTCTCTCTGTATCATTTCATTCTTGAAGTAGTCTTGATGATGTAATGTGGACGAAGACCAATACTCAAATCTTATGGGCTATGCGCTGAATGCCTCCACTTCAAGGTAAAATCATCGCTGAAGACTCAAGGTAAGCTTTTGACGAAAAGAAAGTAAACAATTGTTTTTATTTCTTTTCTTTCATTTCTGTAAATTAAATCACAAACACCACTTCTTCCAAATCGTTTTCATTCTTCTTTCCGCTTCATTGTACATAGTCGCTTTTCTTGTTTTCTGATTTTCCACTTTCTTCATCTTTCATTCTCTTCTAACATAACATGATTCTTTCACTTTTTCTTAACTTAAAAACAGAGAAGAACCTTCGCTTTTATTCTTAACGATTTCAATAAAGAACCGTAAAGCTTCCATCGCAAACCCTCCTTGTGGATCACGACCCGCATAGCCACTTGCTATAGCGGAAGAATTGAGCACTTGCACATATTTGTTTTAAGTTCTTTAATCTCATATTTTTTGTGCAGGTTTAGCCTCAATTAGGATCCTTTCGTGACGATCGGAGTGCTGCAGAAGTTTGGATCATCACCGCGGCTCTTCCTCCCAGTTCCTCTCCTGTTTGGTTCCCGAGGCCCTCTTGTTGTATCGTGAGCACCTCTCAGCTTTTGTTATGTATATCTCTTCATGTATTGTATTCTTTTGTATTTCCAGTGATGTAATATTCCTGTAATATTGTATCACTCTCTGTGATAACCATGTACTTATACTTTTCTGTTTGAATGCATATTACCTCTGTGCTTCCGCACTCTTATTCTTACCTGTACTGATGCTTAGCGTATATAAGTGAGGGTATTTCTGACCTGCGTATATATGTCGCAGTGACGTCTCCGTACCCGCGGGATCAGGGCACCACACCTGGTCTTAAAGCGCGTAATTCAGACTACGCGGTAGAAGGATCAAGGAAAGTTAGGATCCAACTGGGAGGGTCCCTACACCATCGTCGCTCGGGGAGGTAAGGGGTCATACACCTTGGCCGATCAGGATGGGAACCAACATAAGAAGTAATGGAACTCTTTTTACTTGAAGCGATATGATGTGTAAGTCATGTAGCATTCAATGAAAAGATCATTTTTTGCTATCTTATTTGTGTTTTGCCACGCCTGATATCTGTCTTGAGCATCGTGCACACTCTGAACTACCTATACGGATTTTCACCCTGACGGCGCCTCTCAGGAAGCCTCCTGAAAGATAGAGACTCGCCCTCATCAGATGCTTGGAGCCAGCGTATAATGGGATATACCGTAATGGCTGCCCGAGCAGACCCACAGCCTATACGATTTTTCACCTTGACGGCGCCCCTCAGGGAACCTCTTGAAAGATGGAGGCTCTCCCACATCGGATGCTCGGAGCCAGCCTGTAATGGGATATACGCCTGATAGCCGCCCGAGCAAGCCCACAGCCTACATGGCTTTTCATCCTGACGGCGCCCCTGGGGGAGCTTCCTGAAAGAGGGAGGCTCACCCATATCAGTACTCGTGCCAGCCTATAATGAGATATACCTTGATGGTCGGCCCGAGAAAGCCCATAGCCTATATAGGCTTTCACCCTGATGGTGCCCCTCAGGAAGCTTCCTAAAAGAGGAAAGCTCGCCCATATCGGATGCTCGGAGCTAGCCTATAATGGCATCCCGAGCAGGCCCACAGCCTGTATGGGTTTTCACCCTCACGATGCCCCTCGAGGAGCCTCCTAAAAGATGGAGGCTTGCCCATGTAATGAATGCTCGGAGCCAGCCTATAATGGGATATACTCTGATGGCCGCCCTAGCAGGCCCACATCCTATACGCGTCTTCACTCTGACGGCGACCCCTCAGGGAGTCTCATGAAAGAGGGAGACTCTCCTGCGTCAGATGTTCGGAGCCAGCCAACAATGGGACCTCCCCGACGACCGCACGAGCATGTCAACAGTCTACCTCAGGTCATACACCTATGATCAGCATGGCAATCGAAGCTGGGGTCTTCTCCATCCAGGTAACATTTGCATGTCTCGTGGGAGTGAACCCCATTCGGCAACTATATTCCAAATTGTTCCAAACAGTCCGGAGCCAATACAGTTTCCCGAGCAGACATAACAAGTCAAATCACAATCAAAAACAAGAAAAGATCCAACAATTTCCCACTTTATCATAAAAAACGTTTCGATGACATTCATCCACTTACAAACATGGTTACAACTAACATAAGTAATATAAATCTGTTACATGTGTGTCCTTCTTGAGAGAAAAATTAGATATGCCCTCAGTTGCGCCCCCAACAGCGTCTAGAGATAGCTCCTAAACAAACAATCCACCATGCCAGAAAGGTAAGGATGCCGAGAACCCCCGAGAAACCACCAGTAAGGGAGATCTGCCTCGAACTACAAAGTGAAGCTTGTAAGGCAAAGAAGATATTGATACCATGACCGTCACTTCGAAGATGAACTTAGGAACGAAGGTAGCTGAAGCGCAGGCATCCCATGAAAGCGTAGACGCCGACCCCAGAGATCGGCACCATCATCGAGTACCCTTATGCTCCTTAATCTATGTTCGCTGCAAGAAGGACGCGAACAAATAGCTTCCAGCAACCACCCGCCCTGATTCGATCGGAGACCGGACGAGCAGAACAACCAGAAGCTAGTTCAATCATCACCCTTCCTGACAGCTGAGACTCGTCGTAAAAACCAATACCAAATGATGAGCCCATTGCAAGAACCGACACCCCGCAACAAACATATTCCTGAACATCAGGGAACTATTGCCATCTTCTCCCTCTCCTTCCTCTACCGAACGAAGATGAAAGGAGACATCACCACCCGCAAACAATGCAAGATTTTAGCATCGAGAAATTTTAAGAAGCAGCTCAGATCTCTCCTGAAGAGTTCTGCCTTATTTATAGAGAGGCGGCTCAAGCGTCAACCGTCCAAAATTTCGAATCCAAAAGGAAATGAAGCGCCACTTGATTAAAGACCCTACACGTGGTGCAAAATATGGGACTTAGACCATCGCGCCGGATACGTCGTACCTTCCTCGAAAATCATGCGCTTTTAAAAGTGACGGTTAATTAATTAACGTCACAGCTGATGAGACGTGCATTTAAGGTTCTGCCAGCCTGTAAAGACACGCCACTACAAGACAAGAGCTAAGTGATAGCAAATCGACCCAAGTCCAGATCTAGAATTCCCCTCTCAATCTGCTCCCCTTTCTCTCTATCCAAGTCGTCGGGAACTTTTAGCCCCCGAGAAAAGTTCCCAACCTCCTCCAAAGAGAAAGAAGCAGAGGAGCATAGTGGTCAGTTTCCGCCATTCTCGAGATTACGCCACGTATCCATTCACACCAGACAAGCGAGCGACACGTGCCAAGAGTGCCCATTCGATTCAAACCCCGAGCGTTCGTATGGTAGGAGGAGATAGAACCAGTTGCGAGAATCTCTATCTATAAGTCAAATCCCTATTTGAACTCAACAGTTATAGCTCAAGAACAGATCAATCATTTCAACAGCTGATGTAAAAAAGTAGATAAAGATAGTCTCACCCACTCAATTCAAAGCCGAATGTTTAGCTCTAAACTGCCTCTGAGATAAGGGGTCGAGTATTTAAACAGAGCCGAACTCTATAATCTTATCCAAATAGACACAACATGTATAAATAATATATCCATTCCAACGCGGAAAAGGACGAGGAATTGAGCGCAAAAACCCTAGCACATCAGATAACACTATTGCAATCACCATTATTATTGTAAAATCTCCCTCCCTGTGTGATTTTCTCTCATTTAATTACACCCACTCTATTATTTTGGTGTATGAAGTAATTTCTTAGAAAATTACCCACAGAACCAACTGAGAGGGTTAAATTATTAGAGGCCCCCGATTCAAAGCCAGAATTCAACCTTTGTTTGTTAAGAAAAGAATAGAAAATGTTGATCAGGTTTGAATTAGACCCAAAAGACGCACCAAAAGATTCATGCTGTGAAATTTTTGTTCAAAATGATTTGCAGAAGCGGACATACTTAGAAGAGGGAGAAAGATAAAAATAGAGAAATCAAAAAATTATTCACTTGATGAGCCTACAAATGTTCTGCGCAAAAGAAAGCATTTCTGCTGAAGATTTATTGCTCGTTTTTGCTTATATTTGCCACAGAATTGATAGAGAATTCTGAACCCATTTGTTGAACTACTTGCTTTGAAGCAGCATATTTATAATTCTAAAGATCCTAACAGGCATCTCAAGGCCAGGCCGATTTCTTTTGACCAAGTACATGGACAGGCAAAACATAGTAAACATAACGGTTTTGTTTCCTTAAAGAAATTCAAAGATAACAGTTCCAATAATTAGAGAGGATATTTTACAAGATAAAACAAAAACTCAAAATCATGATCAAAAATTATCGGAGGGAATAATTCACACACACAAGGAAAAAAAAGAAAGCATTAACAGACAGCAATCCGCAGCTATCA